>JAOTOL010000585.1:0-90448 GCA_034440575.1 Imbricaverruca yamaguchii | reverse complement strand
CTCTTCTGTGCACCATGCTACTAAATATGCCACAAATATGTCCTCACCTACTTGTAATTTGCAGGTATAATCGTCATTTTGGTATCGCTGTTTCGTGGAAAATAGTGCATGGTTTTAAATGGGTAAAGGGACCTCGCTAAATGCATGAGTGATTTTATTTCGTTGGCGGGAGTACCCCCATATCATTATGTCTTACACACAAACTGATAGATAATACATTTTCTCCCAAATATTTCATTTTTGTTGAAAACCAGCTCCAAACGTTCAAGATAGCAATCAACGTATCCACGCTGGAATACATTGTGTAGTGTTATATAAAAAAATTGAAAAGGCTTAGCTGGTTGGGTTAATCCTGGCTTCTTCTGCTTCTCCAAGTTATGATGTTCGCAGTATTTAATAACATCCGGTAGATTTCGCAATTTCGAACCAAAAATTGTTCCTCAAACTGAGCCCGTTTAATTTGAAAGACCATTATTCACGTACTTCCCATGACACTCTGAAATATATTTGACAAGGCCTTAGCCACTATTATAGAAACTATTTAGTACGCAACTCTATATTCTTAACCCACGCCGTCCTCCGGTCAGATCCTCACATCACGTCTCGGGGGCGGGGCGGATAGTAACGTTGCAGGAAACGAAAGAGGTGTCATCGGAAAGCGCTCGACGAGTAGGGTCCAGATCCACCCCTGAAAGAATTTCCCCCAAAGGTGACGTCACCAGGGGGGCTAGATTTTCATGACTATTCACGACTTACATTATGTTTTTGGCTCTGGGGAGTTCATTTTGGGGATACATGAAAACACAAAATTTATTTAGAATGAGAAAAAGACAGCGAAATCGACCACGGCAATACATTTTTCCTGGCCCCCAAAAAATGAAAATTATTTTTTTTTGAAATGACAGAAGTTTCAGTTTTCAAGTTTTCTTTAATTTTCCTTTTTCAATGGGTAGAGCAGACCGAGAAACGTTGTTGAAAGTCAACTTGCCCTAATCAAAATGCTTACTTTAGCCAGAATCTTCTATTTGAACTGCAATTGGCAAATATGCAAAATGTATATGTAGTCGAAAAACAAAAACAAAATCCAGATACGTTTTGTTGCATCCCTAGAGATAAGCAAACACTGAAAGTTTCATTAAAATACCTGTATCCGTTAAAGCGTGACGATTGGTTGAACGTTTTTGGAGGTGACCTCACTTGAAGTCGACTAACTCGTTGACCCTGGACGACCTGACTTTAAAATTTTGAAACCGCATGCCAAATTGACGTGGGAAAAGGCATCACAAATTTGGGTGCGCTGCCGCCCGCCGTTCGTTCACTATCCGCGAAAAACCTGAGGGGGTGCGGTTGAAGACCCCTCCCCGAGACGGACGGGTTAATACTCTGCGGATCATCCTCTTTCTTATTCATGTTATCACTCCACAGCGGTGCGATATGAAAACACCGCGCTTCCTTTTGCTTCATTTGTGTAATCTACGATCATGTTGGCCAGGTCTGGCCAGAAGAAAAGGGAAAATTCCTTCCAAAATCCAGAAGCGGAAGGAGCTTTGTTCTTCATCATGCCTCAGAGCATATATAGATTGCCTTCACTTGTTGACAATTACAGTTCTTTCCATTTTGTATAATTCGGGAAAATCTATAGAAGCCAGATAATCGTTGATTCGCCGGTCGCTATGATCTGCATGACATGTTGACTCATATAGTTAAGTAAGCAATGCATTGTAATATTAAAAGTGTCTGCTGTCGGAAGCTAGCTGCCCGTCTTCTGTTTTCAAAACATTGATGTGTTCTTTGTATTTCATTGGGCACACATACCGAAGAAGCATTTTGTAGGTATCTAACCCTGTTTATCCATCTCAATCTAGACCATAACTAGCAGGTCAAAGATTAATGTTCCTAGAATGCATTTGCTCGATCACGAATAGTTGCGTATGGTTGGCAGAATCGTTGGTGGCGTGTCGTTGGTGCTGGTAGTTGCATATTAGTTGGTAGAAGTGACGACAAAAGCAGTCAATCCAATATTGTTGCAGTCATGTAATGTACTTTCTTCTTTTCTCCTCTGCACGATCTTTTCTTTACGCTTCTGGTTCTACTGACTCGAATGGCACTCGTGGTCATTTCTAAATTCAAACGCAAATCGTAAGCATTGTTCCATTTATGCTGTCGCTAGCATAATTCATTTTTGATCTCTACGCACACTGCAAATGAAAATCATCTTTGAGAAGGGTATTTTTAAGTCACCATAATCCAGGTCTCATTGCATATGCGGACAGTATAATTTTTTGTATGCATAGGCTGTGGTCCGTACACTGTAACTTATGTAGATATTCAATCTCACAACTATTGCATTTAGGTGCTTAAGCATATAATTGCCGCCCAAATTCGAATATCACAAAGGTGCATCACCTTTTAAGTAAACTGATATTCGTGGATGTTTGCCATGAAAAACTTTCCAGAATTGCCAGGAATATCTCGCGGCGACGAAACTCCGTTCAATTAATTCAGCAATCAAGAAGTGGTTACATGTTCAGCAATATTTATGTGTTGCAACATGCATAGTGATGCATACCGATGCATGCATCCTGATCCATGTGTACTGAAAGCCAGGTATTTGTGTTCGGTTCCATGCTTAGGCGGACATTTGGTCAGGATACTCTGAATTTCAATTATTTTTAGTTTATGCTGACAAAATGGCCAGCCGAAATTAAACCTGGTGTATTTTGATGGGACATGTTCAGATCTGAGTGTAAACCGAAATCAGTGCATAATAGCCGAAGTCATGCATACACCAACATGACTACTGAAAAGATTCCTGATCGGATCCCGTTCTTCAGATGTGGTCATTCATTCACTGCATACATATACATACTATTCACTGAAAACAACCTACATACATATCCGTTTTTCGTTTGGAAGCTGACATTATTAAAGCGCGTGGTATTATCCCGACGTACTTAGGCGAATATTTTCCATCATGCAATTAACGGGTCATTTCTGGCCGTGTTTAGTTAGACATGAAGCTACCTTGCCACAGGTGTGCATAACATTTTAATGAAACAATATATATATATAACTACTTATTGACTTAACACACTTCATTTTCACTCGCCAGAATACGGAAAGGCGGCGGATTAATGCCTCCTTTGTGGATGTGGGATGATGGTGAAGCATCATGTGGAATTGTTCAGCTCTTACCACACTTTTTGTTCGCTTAACTTTAACCCTTTCACATTCAGGAGTGTATCACATTGCCACCCATTTTTTGTGACCGCGGAACAAACGTCACTGGTTAGCATGTGGCCTCTTAGTGTAACTCGCGGGGAGGGGGTCTTATTTTTGCGATGCTCGTACTCTCGACTAGAGTTTCCACTTTCTGACGCAGTGGCAAGACACGGCAACCCGTAATCCTGGGAACATGAGCCTTTTGCTGTACCATGCCATAATGTTACGTGCCACTGCCGTGCCAGTGTCGGTACTCCTAGTAATAAAATTAAAGCATATATCTAAAATTGTCTTGATGTTGAACTGAATTGTCCAAGATTACCAGGAAAAAGGGCTTAACCAATGATGTGTGGAATAACTTTGAAACGTAGATACTGATATGCTGTCCGTGTGTGAAATGTTTTGCATCTCTGGTATTGCTTACTTTCGTCATCAATCATGATTTCCCTCGTTGTTTAGATGGTCCCTTTTTTATCCCCATGCTTTTTTATGTGCCATCATCCAGCTTGCTGTGCCATGTGTCGTGCGGTGCCAGAACCTGCTGTGCTCGTGCTACGTCTCATGCCAGTGTTTGGAAGAAAAAGTGAACGACTCTATTCTCGACTCTTATCGGGTCATCCATCAGTGGCCTAATCGGGGAGTGACCTGTAACCTAGAACACCATTGAGGGGTATAATCCCTCCGTACCCATATTCAGGTTTTAATAAATAATTAGCGACAATATTGCGTGCAAAATACCAAAGGTAAATTACCGTTTGACCCGATGACATCACATGGGCTCCTTTTTTGTTTCTTAGCTTTACCTTAGTAATTTCTCTCTTCAGTACAGGTTAACTTTTTGCTGTATCTTAAACGGTTTGTGAGATATATTTAATGCACCTTTAAAAACTGCACTAGATGACGTCACCTGATTTTGGCGTTCCCCAACTTCGTTAAGTTAGTGGACTGCACCTCAACATTTGACATGCACGTTCATCAATTGTCGGGTTATATTATAAATTACCGAAGTGATTCTTTAGACGGATTATGAGTTATTTCAGAAAACCTTAGAGGGTCTAATTAATCCCTTCACTGCGAGGTCCAAGCTAATGTAAGATATTCATTTGTTACCCGAAGTATACAAATGGGTAGTAATCGCGACAGCTGGTCACATGCACCACGCTAGCTTTTCTTTCGCTTCGCTAACATCCTCCGTTTGTAAATATTTGAAGAGAAGTAAACCACATCTGTAAAATTTCTGGATAAGGTGACAAAATGCAATGCAATGCAATGTAATGCAAATGTAACGCAAACTCCATCAGTAAACTTTCCGTCTCATTTTATGTCAGTCTACTGACTTGAAACCTAGCCCTTCACTTTATTCGGCGACTACTCCGATGGACCATAGCACTAGGTGCAACGGATGTCTCTCACCAAAGAACTTAAAATCTCCCCATGCCATTGCATGCTGACGACGGATACTGGATACGGGTAGCGACGAACACAGCCCAAAGCGGTGGTCTATGCCCTGTTGTGTTCAGCTCCATTTATAAAGAACTGAATTAACCGAATCGGCCGTCGAATTGGCCGCTGAATGCCACGTTGCATTTGACAGGCGAATCAGCATCTTCAGCCTGGTTTGCTGACAAACACGAGGAGCAGTGCTTATGAATTCATCCAAGCCATGGCTATTATGTATGAAAAGTGTATACAATATTTTGGCAGTGTCAGGGGTACTCCCGCCGTGTCCCCCTTCCTCCGATGCATGCATCCCTGACGACAGTACTGACATGCACTCGCCTGGACAGGTCCATTACGAGGTGTGTGACTTCAGCATCTGACAAGGAATCATGATTCATACATTTGAAAGTGCCAGACACATCCATTATGTCGGCCCAAGGAATGGTAAAGAAGTCGTCACCACTGCGTTACGTTTCAGAAGTATATTTGTTAGTTGTTTGCGTTCTTTCGCCTACGTTAGCAAATGCCGTGGTATGCTCAATAGTGGCCACGCCGCAAGAAATCTGAAGTTCCTTGTCCGCTACAGCATCTCCACACCTCATGATGCGTCCTACCACATCAGTCAATGTAAATTATGAGGTTAAAGTTGATGGAACTGAATGAACATATGTGCCTGCGCCTTCCACTTCATCAAAATTAAAGAGGAGGTGACAAAAAATGGCCCTGACAATGAATACTTTCACTCAGTTTTTGGAAATTCACACTAATCTCCATAAAAAATTGTGTTGTTGAGGGACACGGGAAACTCTTAAACCCACACGGAACGACTCTCTCCGATACAAGAGGTAACTGACACAGAAGTTTCCTCACAGACACAAGGACTACCATGACCAATACAGAAGGCCTCTGACGGACATAGGAGGCCCCGTGATCGGCGTAGGAAGCCATCTGACAGAGGAGGCTCTCGCGGGAAAATGAGGACAACCTGACTGGCACTGGGGCGTCCTTCACTGATATAAGAGATGCCTGGTGATTTAGGGATTGCATCTGCCATTCTAGATAAAACGTTGTCAATAAAGATCAGTGTACGTAAACTATTTCATTGAGCTGCGCCTTTTTGGTCTACCTAATTACTTGGCTCTGATCATTTTGGAATAGAGAACCGATTGTTTCGTTCTCATGGGATGCATAGACCTAAATTTAGATATTATAAGTGTTGCTATAGGCTTACGCCGGAGTTTACTATACTGAACTCATGCAGTGCGAAGCACCCGAAGTCCGAATGCCCCGAAACTCTCAGTCACGTACTGATTGTCTGCAGCCGACTTAACCATGAGCGAAGGCGTCATTTTGGATATACCTCTCTCTCTCTCTCTCTCACTTAGGGAAGTCATCAATTGTTCAACCGGGAGGACATTTCCGCTTCCTATTAGAAATCAAGTTTTCTTTGATTTACACTGTGATATATTCATTAACTCGATTTTATACCGGACGAAATGAGAATCGTAGCGTGGTAAGGTATCATGTGTACTTAACCTCGTGATATTCAATTCTGACTGAGTTTTGCTAGCATTTTACTATTTGACTGACGATGATATGGGCGCTGAATGACCGATGCAGTCGATGAGCCCCTAAACTCCAATAACCAACCAACCAGCCAACCGAAACTCTCAGTATATGTATCTCGGCCTAAACCCGGAGTAGCTCAGAAGCTGAAAATGATTATCATAGGTCCGTATACGTCAGCAACTTTCAATCACTTTGGAAACAAGCTGATGTACGCACATGAGCTTAGATGCCTATCATCTCACCGTATCCAACATTTTTTATGTGTGGGCAACAAGTGACGTTGATTGCCAATAATTCACACTTGCCTTAACAACAACAGATATATTTCCGCCTATGGCGTCATAGCGCAGTTATATGATCAGGCATTTTCATTTTTCATTTGATCAAGTCCGCAATAGATGGTCCCATCAAGCAGCGGCGCCCAAACCCACGCCGTTCCTCCGTAGTCGCGAAAAAAATGGATGCATTGACTCCCGCCTAACCCCTCGCAGTCCCCACACGGGCGGAGGTTAATGCACGTGAAGCCAAACTGCGCTAAGTTCGGAATGCTTTTGTGTAATGATTTCCCTCCCTCAAAAATAAGAAACGGTGGCATGCAACCGTCACCCCTGCCGCATCATGGGCAAAGCAAACGAAGTGGACTGCATCAATGTGCTATTGTACATGTTGCTTCAGTACAAAATTACGTACGCTTATTGGCATATTGGCAACTTTCCTTCGTGCTCGCTTAACCTGGCCTAGGCTCACCCATATATGATCAAAAATGTTTGCTAAAGCAGATCAGTCTAAGTAACAGGTCTTGTGATGATGCCAGCCTGATGAGGATGAACGAATATGCATGCAATTTAATTCATTTGGAAGCAATCCATTCAGCCAATGTGGGAAAGATGGTAAAATAGAAGACTTGACCCAAATTGTAAAGCTGGGTTGAAGCGCACAGCTCCAATGGTTTCTTCTAGGACATTCGAAGGTGAACTTAGCGACTAATAAAGTTCCTTTGGCATCCACAAGAACATTTACCATCTTGCTGACCAGTTCAGGAAAAGATGGAAGGAATGGCAGTATATCAGAATGAGGTTTCCTTTCACCATATGTGAGGGATATGTCTCATTCCCATTATTTTTTTCCAGAACTTTATCATCTTGAATATTGGAGTGGGTTTCCTGCAACAACGTAAAATGATGATGCTAATCTATGTTTAGGAATCTGAACGAAGTTATTCGTTGTCAGTGCGACGGATTGAACGATAAAACATTAAATCCGGAAGTAATACGTTAACCCTCCCCGTCATTCCGGTCAGATCCTCACACCCCGTCTCAGGAGGGATTCATTATATACCCCTCCAATCTCCAAACCAAACGTCGCACGAAACCGAAAGATGTCTCATTGGAAAGCGCTCGACGAGTACGGCTATAAACCACCCCAACATCCTACTGAGGGGGTTTATGTGGTCACGGTTGACGTAATGTATGTTCTGTGGAGTTCAATTTCGTGGAGAAAACTTAATTGGAATCAGAATAGAAAGACGAAATTGGCATTGTGCAAAATGTTCGCCCACCCAAATATACTAATTGTTTTTATGTTGCTCAATTTTTGGTTCAATTCTTAAATACTTTTTATGTTTCTAATAGATAAAACATACCGAGAGAAGTTGTTTCAGGTAAACGTCGCCTCATGGAAATTGCTTACTTGAGCCACAATTTTCGATTTTAGGCTAAATGGGCAAATATGCTAAGCAAATATGCCATAAAAAAGCGAAAGTTCAACCATACCTCTGGTGCGTTTCGTTGCGTCCATAAAGAAAATTAAACGCTGAAAATGCATTCAAATATCTTTACCCGTTAAAGTGTGACGATTGGTTGAACACTTTTGGAGGTGACCTGACTTGACCTTGACTAGTTCAGCCCCGTGAATGACCCGACTTCAAAATTTCCACGCAAAATAACAACTTGATGTGGGAATAGGTATGCCGAATTTTGGCGCGCTGCCGTGCGCTGTTTTTATTTTTTTTACTATCCGCGGAAAACCTTAAGGGATGCAACAAACACGCCTCCTTCTCTGAGACGGCGCGGGTTAAGATGTAGGCCCAAAGATGTTTCAAAACGTACTTCGCTTACATCTTTATGTGGGGCACGAGACGTTCCTACCCTCTGTTGCGCTAATGACCAATTGCAAAGTATATCCATAATAGCTGTCGCAGCTCCTAACCTCCAAGCCTCAGCCCTGTCCTATTCCACAATACTGGTAAAAAATCGGCCTAACCGAAGCGCCAATTCGTTTCCTCAAACGCGTGTGCCGGTCGCCGGCCGCCCGCCGCCAGCCGAGTCGACGGAAGCCAACTCGGCACCCTACCGACGACCGGCCCGTCCTGCCTTGCAGCAGGCTGCAAGCATGAGTGGTGTCAAGTTGCAAACATGAGCGCGACGCATCTGCACTGCAACTTTCGGCTTGCTCACACTTTGTCTACGTAGTACACACATACACACCTGCTGGACACACACGGTCACATATATGGTCAAAACCGAGGATGGCGAAAAAATCCGTCTGGAGACTGGTAAGCATCTGGCAATGCTTCAGACGAAGTTTGAAAACCGAGGACGTCAAAAACGTCCTCGCTATACACATCACGTCCTCGGTTGTCAGGTGTGCAAACAGAAAATGGCCTCGGTTTGCACGAAGTACAAGTGCACACACACACACACACACACACACACACACACACACACACACACACACACACACACACACACACACACACACACACACACACACACACACACACACACACACACACACACACACACACACACACACACACACACACACACACACACACACACACACACACACACACACACACACACACACACACACACACACACACACACACACACACACACACACACACACACACACACACACACACACACACACACACACACACACACACACACACACACACACACACACACACACACACCCACACACACACACCACACACACACACACACACACACACACACACACACACACACACACACACACACACACACACACACACACACACACACACACACACACACACACACACACACACACACACACACACACACACACACACACACACACACACACACACACACACACACACACACACACACACACACACACACACACACACACACACACACACACACACACACACACACACACACACACACACACACACACACACACACACACACACACACACACACACACACACACACACACACACACACACACACACACACACACACACACACACACACACACACACACACACACACACACACACACACACACACACACACACACACACACACACACACACACACACACACACACACACACACACACACACACACACACACACACACACACACACACACACACACACACACACACACACACACACACACACACACACACACACACACACACACACACACACACACACACACACACACACACACACACACACACACACACACACACACACACACACACACACACACACTAGCTCCTCGGTTCCGTACTAGCTGGACCGTTAGTGGGATATTACGGGCCCCACTGACCACGTGTAAATCCGGAGGCGAAGCGGAGGCCCGGGCGTGCTGTAAGCGTCTGGGCTCAACCTCGGTGGTGTATGTGATGTGTGAATTAAAAGTTTGTCAAAACCAGTCGGAAAAAAACCCGGCTGATTGGAAAACCCGACAAAAACCCAATCTAAGTGTTAACCGTTCGCCTCTGTCAAATTGGAGCGACTCCAGCTTGCCTACCGTAAGGAATATCCACGAATTTGTATGATGTGAGAGCGGCGGGCGAATTGGCCCTGGACTTTAAATTGCATGTTCAAGTTTTGCCTTCCGTAGGAACCCGCAAAGTAACTCGAGGACCTGTGAGTGCCAATCTCGCAACAGTGTCCTCAAGTTCGGTTGTGTTGATATCGAAACGGAAACTGATTGGTAATTGGGCAACGCAAAGAAGCAACTATGGGATAGACAGCGAAGAAGGGGCGGCACAGTGCAGTTAGTTACTTTTTATGGGGAGCTAGAGCGCTTCGACCAGACTTATATCATTTCGATGCGTAGCGTAGTTCATGGTGTGTCGGACACCACACGACTGACATCGAGGTGGGTGTAGTATGTGTTGCAAAACCTAACTATGCGTCAGGTTAGTGCTCAGGTTGGTGCCTAGCCATACACGTGCTCAGGTGGCTTGCTTCAGTGTTGGCTCGTAGTCAGTGTGCAGGTATTCGGTGGACATTACTCCGCTTATGTACAATCCTAACAGGTTCGGTCCACTGGAGTCGATTCTCACACCGTGTCAGCGAACGGTCCGGCGAAGTCCGCCAGCCTCTCCACAGCCTGTCTGTCCATCAGTCGAACAATTACCAATCAGTTTCCTTTTCGATATCAACGCAACCGAACTTGAGGACACTGTTGCGAGATTGGCACTCACAGGTCCTCGAGTTACTTTGCGGGTTTCTACGGAAGGCAAAACTTGAACATGCAATTTAAAGTCCAGGGCCAATTCGCCCGCCGCTCTCACATCATACAAATTCGTGGATATTCCTTACGGTAGGCAAGCTGGAGTCGCTCCAATTTGACAGAGGCGAACACATAAATTTGGTTTTTATCGGGTTTTCCAATGAGCTGGTTTTTTCTTCCGACTGGTTTTGACAAACTTTTAATTCATACATCACATACACCACCGAAGTTGAGCCCCGATGCTCACAGTACGCCCGGGCCTCCGCTTCGCCTCCGGATTTAACGTGGTCAGTGGGGCCCGTAATATCCCACTAACGGCCCAGCTAGTACGGAACCGAGGAACAGGACTCAGGCTGAGATGCTGGCCATCTTCCAAGTGTACTGTTCGGTGCAATTCACTTATATAGGTGTATGTGTCCATTGTGCTATTACGTCTGTTATACCAGTGCTCTCACCACAATTATTTTATGCAAAAGTATAATGGTAATAAAACAAAATATTGCATCATGATGTATTGTAGGTTGCAGTTTCAATATCGATGACATGACACTCACACACCTTCCCCAAACTGCAGTGTGGCACCGCTTATGATCTTTCCATGTCAGTGGTTAGCACTGCTCCAAGATTTACCAATGCAAAATGTAGCGATGGAAGTCCCTGCATTTCAAAATGGCATTCGTGCGCGTTATGAGGTGATGCACAGTCGCCGCGCACCGAGGCTGCTGGAGGAACCTGTGTGTGCAAGGTTGTCGACACTCGTGAGTGTTATGAGGTAACGCACAGTCACCGCACATATATATATATATATATATATATATATATATATATATATATATATATATATATATATATATTACATATCCATGCTTTTTATAAGGAATGGTAATACATGAATATTTCGCAACGAAACTTCAGGTAAAGATATTATCTATAATATGATATGGCATACACTGCTAGTCTATAGCATATTATTTTTCTCCGTATCCCGTATGTAGCTCTTCCTAAATTATGAATGTGAAAGCAAATAATAAAGTTGTAGTCATAAGTACCTACACCATTGGCTCAAATGTGAGTCTGGAAGACATTAGAAACATTTTAAATGACACTAATTTCACGACAAATTTCGACATCCTACTGTGCTCGGTTCGACATCTCATACCTAAGGAAAAAACTCTATTTTAACCCTGATCTAACGTCGTCATGGATATTCTTGAGAAGGCAGCCATTCAGCTCGGAGGCCCCTGGACGATAGTTCAAGTCGTCGTGGCTGACTTAGCCAACAGGAAGCGGCAGGTGGCCTTGAAGGAGAGCTACCATGAGACGCAGTGGCGCCGACCACCTGCTGTTCGGCTGGTCCAGCTCAGTGTCGGTTGTCGCTCCTTCCTTGTACGCGTATTCTGCGTCGGGTTGTAATAAGGAAAATACAATATCTTGTAAATCAGATTGTCTGATGTCGATACTCAATGCATGTTAGCACGATCCATCGTCGACGCCTTATGGGCTCGCAGCTGGGACCGCGAAGGGAAAGTCGACCGCATGGCCAATCGCGTCCGTGCAAAGATCAGCTGTAAAGCAGTTCAAGCAAATAGACGGCCACGCGACGCCGCAAAAAAAATGTGTGAGTCGAAGTGCACGGGCAGTGCGGCGCGGAGTCAGAACGAGCCCGATGTCCGCATTTTACCACTACATATCTAGAGGGTAGCGCACAACACTCCCTGCCGTGGTTGGCATGGCTCCGGTGACGTCACGCAACAAGCGCTGACATTTTACCGGTCAGCGATACATAGTGGCGTCACGCGTCCTGCGAAGCGTAAACTAAGATACTAGCATGCATGTACTTTGAAAAAGGTACGCAATTCAAAGCGTTGTTAAAGAACATGCAGCAGACAAATAGTGTATACCACCACCTTTTATTTCAGGTATGTTCACCCATATTCGATCGACTTCTAGACCGTAATTGTACTGCAAAATATTTGAGCACAGCCATTATAACATGTTCCAGCGGTGACCAGCTGACTAGTTTTCTGGCATTCCGTTGCCCCTGTTAAAAAATCCACGACATAGGGTGATAATCCAGTTAATGTTTTGTCGACTGATTTCAATTACACCATTCTGCCCCAAATTGGGGCAGAATGTTGGACCGTCACTTTACCGCCAGAGATGAAAACAGCTATTATTCAAAGTTCTGCGATGAACATCTGACCAGTTTTTCCTCGTTACAAAGGCATTGGATTGGACGACAGTGCAGTTAATTACCCGTCGATTCACGTAAATTGCACCATTCTGTCTCAATGATAAATTGATCATTTGATCATCATTACAAACGCCATGATATTCCAGGGACATGTGTTTTTGTTCCTTTCACCGCAACGTCCGCAGTTACGTTGTGCTTGAAGCGCAGCGAGCTAGACACCAGCAGCCGCCGCACTCACCGTCGTCGAAGTAGAGCAGCTTCATGGACATCATGACGTCGTCGGGCAGCGGGCGCAGCGTCTGCGTCAGCACGACGATGGTGCGCAGCAGACGGATGGTCGCCTTCTGCGTCTCCTGGCTGGTGACGGTGGCCGCCGGCGGCGGCGGCGGCGGCCTGCGGGCCGACCAGCGGCGCCTCGTTACCAGCCGCGCCCCGCGCGCCACACCGCCGCGCCGGCAGGTCAGCACCATCGACCTCGGCCGTCGCCGTTCGGCACGGTTCGGCGAAGGGGCGCTGTGTGAGAGTGCGCTGTGGTTCAATCACGCCGGGCTGACGTGCACCAGAGTCCGTCAGCCAGACGACAGTTCCCAAGTCGACTGATGTGCAAACAGAGCCGCTGCATGGCCATCGGCCAACAACCGGTCGAGTGCACCGCTCGCTAACTTCTGAGCGTTCAAGTGGGCGCTGGCTTAACTGACCAGAAAGGGACCACTTAAGCCAGCCAGTTAAGCCAATGAACACACGAAGCGACACAGTCAGATCAGGTGCAGAGCAGGGTTAGTGGGTTTAGCGTTGGTGGGCTTTAACGTGACCAGATAACGAACCACACAACCACACACTCCAAACCTCACACAGCGACACCAGCCGGACCACCCAAGCCGTGACGTCACTCCCCATCGGTGACGTCGCATGCGGATTCGTGTCGCACTCACTGTTCGTCGGACGACTCGCCGTGGTGCATGCTGACGCCGCCCGACTCCGAGTAGGTGAAGCGGAACGTGTATGACTCGATCGCCGTATCTGGGTCGTTGGCGTCGAGGAACAGCAGCACCGTCAGCTGACGCAGCTGTGGGCGGAACGTGTATGACTCTATCATAATATCAGGGTCGCTGGGGTCGAGGAACAGCAGCACCGTCAGCTGACGCAGCTGTGGGCGGAACGTGTATGACTATCATAATATCAGAGTCGCTGGGGTCGAGGAACAGCATCACCGTCAGCTGATGTAGCTGTGGGCGGAACGTGCGGCTCTTGTTATAGTATCCGGGTCGCTGGTGTCGAGGAACAGCAGCACCACCAGCTGGTGCAGCTGTGGGCGGCATGTGGCGGCAGCGACGCGGCGCCGGCCACATTCGCCGCCTGCAGGCTCGCGTCGTGGCTGGGCCGCGCGCCGACCGAGCGACGCATCCGGCTGGTTTGCGGAAGTCTGGGCGGGTCGGCCATTAGTCGCCGCAACCTTTCACGCAACCGTGTGTGACCATTAATTAGGGCGCTGACCATCCTGTTCCCGGTAGGCACCGTGCCGCGAGAGACGGCAGATTTATCGGCTGGCCTGCCCCGTCGGTCGATCGCCACGGACACAAGCCACGTGCCGACGTCAAATAAAACAATACGCCTGACGAAGGGTCGGTCGCGCTGCCCGCCGTGGCGAACTGCCGGCAATAATTGCACGTTCACATGCTATTCAGGACAGGTGCCGTACGCCAGTACCGCTCGACTTATATTCAGTCAAATTATTCCCATCGTACGTGGTCTATCACATGAGTGAAATATATGCTGACCACCCAGGACTCCACTTAATGCACATCAATACTACTAGCAATGAAGCTTGCAGTATTTGTAAATATATCCGCGTGTTGGACGTCTGTGTGTGGTGTGTCTTGGCATCAACGAGGTATATACCTCGTGGCAAAGAGGCACATTATTACATTATACATCAACACATTGACACACATATGCACTAACCTCACAAAACTTTTCACATGCTTCTGCCGAACCTGATATTATCCTGGGTACCTTTTTCGACATCAATTTGGCATGTTGTCAAAATTTTGAAGTCAGGTCATCTAGGGTTAACTAGTTGGTGAAGGTCAAGTGAGGTCACCTCCAGAAAAGTTCAACCAGTCATCACGCTTTAACGGATGGATATTTTAATGAAACTTTCAGGGTTTGCTTATCTTTAGGGATGCAACAAAACGCGCCGGGGGAATTTTCCATTTCCCCCCATTTGTATAACTTGTTAGTTTTGTATATTTGCCCATCAGAGAAAAAATCGATGATTCTGGCTAAAGTAAGCATTTTTTATGGGAGCAAGTTGACTTCTAACAACATTTTTCAGTCCGCTCTGCCCATCAGAAAAGTAAAATTAAAGATAACTTGAAAACTCGAAATTTTCAGCTGAAAAAATATATGTAGTTTTGGGTGGCAAAAATTTGTATAGTCCTGGTCGATTTCGCTTTCCTTTTCTGATTCCAATTTTGTCTTCAAATCTACCTCAAAATGAAATCCCCAGAGCCACAAACATGATGAAGTCGTGACAACCTAGTGACGTCACGTTTTGGGGGGGATTTTTTTCTTGGTGGTGTCTGGCCCTACTCGTCGAGCGTTTTCCGATGACACCAATTTCGTTTTCGTGCGAAGCTTAGTTTGTATCTACAAACTAAGTAGAACCATTGTAGAGTGGGGTCCCTGACGAATCCCCCCTAAGACAGGGTGTGAGGAACTGACTGGAGACAGTTAATTGAGGGAGTTCAACTCAGGCGTCCAGTTGTCTTCGCTTCCCGCTTCCGTCTGTTTACGCCATTTCTCCACATAATGAGATTACTTAATGATTACTTAATGATAACTTAATGACAATGAGATTACTTAATTACTTACAACATAATGTGTTTCCTTGCTCCTTTGAATGTTTCTGAAATGGTTACTTCGGAGAAGACATCATCGATCACAGCTTGACGACGCCACTGATGCAAAAAAGTCAACCACAATTATGTACTGGTGTCTGGAACCTGCAGCATTGGAAATCTGAAGCAAATGTATCCAGGGGAATGTCTGTATCGTGCGTTGGCTTGAATTTCACCAGTGGACTTATTATCACATACTCAAGTAAAACTTTGCCCTCTGCAGAGACCGAGGTCGCAGTCGACTTCCGTCTCCTAATTGTCGCCGACAGCGGCGGTTTGAGTCGCATGATTTACACGATGTTCTAAATAATTGCTCTCTACTCCTGATGGGTCGGTGAAATCATGATCTACTTTTGACCAGCTCCGATATCAATGGGACAAGTAAGCGGACTGGATTCAAGAAGAAAAACAACGAAAGGCGGTCCTAATCGTCGTCATATTAGCATTGTCAACACCAGTCATCCTAACCATGTCGTAATCGTTAGCATTTACCATATTTGTTCTGACGAGCATAGAATCGTTTCGTTTCATTCGCTTTCGCACCTATTTAAGAATTATGCTTCTTATTATCTACCATTCGATATGCAGCAGTGGTGCATTGTTCGGGCGTTGATATTTGGACCTCCAAACCGAACCAACATTGATCATCAACATAAAGCATCCGTGCAAGGAGTATCGAACACAATGTTCGTTGCTCGGCAAAAACGCGACTTTCGGTGTTCAGGAGGTTCGAAACTTACGTTCACAATCTTCCCACATGGGACCTTTATTTCAGGGCTTTACTTTACTCGTGTGTGCATTCGTTGAATATACGCTCTATTATTAGGCAAGATTGCCTGATAGCTGGTGCATTGGAACGTTTTCCATGTCAAGATAATATCCACCGGGTATCTGCACTGCATAACCTTGGTACACATGGATTCTGCTGAACTCATTTCAGCCATTTCAACTTATAATAACAAATTTTAGCAGAAATAAATACTTAAAACCATAAATGCATTTCATCTCATTTCAATCAACGATGAAGCAAAGAACACACGAAAAGAGCCCAGTGAAACGAATAGCGACGGATGCCAAGGTTTTACCACAACTTGAAATTTAGAGCGAGACCACCCACCATAATACTAGCGGGCGCATCAGCATAAAGCGAATACGTCCCGCCAGCGTAGCATTGGTCCTGCCGACTGTCAACCACTGGACAGTCACGTGACTGGTAGGGGAGCCAGACACTGGCTAATGGACAGTTACGTGACTTGTGGGGATCCAGATACCGGCCACCGGACAGTCACATGACTGGTGGGGAGCCAGACACCGGCCACCGGACAGTCACGTGACTAGTGGGGGAGCCAGACACTGGCTAATGGACAGTCACGTGACTTGGGGGATCCAGATACCGGCCACCGGACAGTCACATGACTGGTGGGGAGCCAGACACCGGCCACCGGACAGTCACGTGACTAGTGGGGGAGCCAGACACTGGCTAATGGACAGTCACGTGACTGGTGGGGAGCCAGACACCGGCCACCGGACAGTCACGTGACTGGTGGAGGAGGTCAGACACCGACCACCGGACAGTCACGTGACTAGTGGGGGAGCCAGACACCGGCCACCGGACAGTCATATGACTGGCGGAGGAGGTCAGACACCGACCACCGGACAGTCACATGCCTGGGTGGAGGGAGCCGGCCAGATACCGGACACCGGACGACCACGTTCCGCTACTCTGATTTATAAGGTCGCCAGACGACGTGTACGTTGGCAGAATAATGAACAGCTGGCATGATGGCGGTTGCATCATCGCTGTTTCCATGTGTAGGACGACGGGCCAGCGGGTGCCTCATGTAGCAACTCTCACCTCTCGGATAGTTGGAACGGCTCGGAAACTCTGAAAATACATGTACCATTCGAAATCTGGGCATTCACCGACTACGAGTATCCCAGTTTTACCAAGGTATGTCGATACATGTAAAGAAACGCGCACTGCTGGTCGATTTCGTAGCTGTTTCAATTCATCGGATGGGGGTGTTTCAGCTTCGGCTATGCAGCTGTCTTACTTTATATCCACCACCTCCTGAAATCCTGCACCAGTGTAACAGTTTTGGGTTAGTAACACTTCTATGTACCTCTCACAGTAGATGCAATAATGCATCAAGGCGCAGCGTTCCATATTACGTTCCATATTGCATTGTGTGTGATTTTTGGCCGTATACGCGCATTCATCGCCCGTACCGACACGCCAGCCAGAAATTTACCGTTCAGGGCCTAGTTTTCGGAGACTATGTGTAATCAAATGGCTGACTTATGATAAAACTCACGGTTAATTTGGGGTAGGTACCCCAGCGTTCCATAAAGGTCCCCGGGAACTCGGAGCCGACACAGAGAGCTGCAACGCACACGTGTTGCGCTGTGTTTGCTCCTAGTTTGCGCCATCTAACAATTGCCACATACATTATGTGATAAGGGAGCTCCTGCGGTGTGGGCTCGACAGCTGACGGTGAAATGCAAAATTATACAATAGTGCTTTGACAATTTGCGGTTTTGAGAGTGCTTGCTACGTAATTTAAAGAGGTATTTACCAGAACTGGACTATGACGAATGTTGTTTGCGGTAAGAATGGCTGAGCCCAATTTCGAATTTGTTTGTGAACGTTGTCAGTAGAACCATTGTCAAACATCATGGTGTGTTGGTGTTAATGCGCGGAAGGGGAGGGGAGGGAGGGAGTGCGGGGAGGGCACTCTGAAGTGAGGGATGTTGAGTATGTGCCGCAGTGAATTCGAGTGTAAACGTGGATTGGCGCGTAATGATGTGCTGTGGATCGGTGCAGGTGCCTACTAGGTCGGTCCCGGAGTTGCGTGGGAGCTATGCGCCACCGTAAGTGCCATAGTTCGGTCCAATTCCGCCTGCAAGGTGACCATCCTCACTAGAAAAACACAGCTCGAATTCGTTGCACCTCCGGACCACACTTTCGCCGGTGGTCCCCGTCCCGGCAACGACAGTCCGAGGCAGTCGGGTCGTCGCCGTTAGATAGCCTACGATGGTAAAAGTTAGATGGGCGACAGAATAGCTGAGTATTTTGGTGGAGCTCGCGGCAGAAGTCTGGATCGCACGGAACCCCCGGGGGGCCCGCATAGCGTCAGCAGGCTGTGGCCCGATTCATCGAGGGTGCCCTATAGCTCTTCTTGCTGGCGTTGCTCTTTTGCGGGCGCCGGCCTGGCGCGGTCGGTCTTGCGTCCGCCTCCTCCTGCGCTTGTCAGTGGCACTAATGCGCAGAGGCAGCTGGGGATGGACTGTGCTTGGTTGGCGTACACTCGTCTGCATCGCAGATCCTGTCGGATATTTAACTCGAGCATGTGCAATGGTTAAGCATCACAAACTGCAAACAAAGCGCCAGGTGTGCATATTCCAGCACTCCCGAAAGGCTCGGGTGTTCTCACGGACTACATGGGGACTACACTGATATATGTTGACTGGTAGACTGACTAGACTACGTAATATTATACTGACATTATAATTAACTGTCTGGGTTTCATCATGAGCCAGATCTCTCACAGAATATCGGCTCCGTGCGCTGAACGCTGGCGGTGATCGCTCAGCCATCGTGTCAGTGCAGGCGAGGTCATACGCATATGTGGCCGAAGGTAACACAACATGGTAATGCATGGGGGAAGATCACGTTTTATTAATCATTTCACTAAACGTGAGAGATCCAAAGTAGTGCCCCCTGTTTGAAATGTCTGCCTGTGATTTGATGAGATAAGACACCCAACGAGACAGCGACACAATCTAGTAGCCTGACTGATGTAAGTAGCCGATCCGCTCAATTGAAACGCTGCGAAGTCGAGCGAACGTACGCTCTTAAAAAGGCGATTGATACGTTTTGGTAAAACTACATAATTATAACCAACGACTGATCAGCTTCCAAATGGTATGTCTCCCGTTATTTGAACATTGCCGAGCCCCTCCAACAAGCTGTAGGCGGTGTCGGTGGGCCGATCATACTCGGCGTGCGTCTATCACGCGCAAGGGTGGGTCGAGGGTGCACGGCGTGAGTCGATCACGCGCAAGGGTGGGTCGAGAGTGCACGGCGTGAGTTGATCACGCGCAAGGGTGGGCCGAGAGTGCGCCGCGTGCGTCTATCACGCGCAAGGGTGGGTCGAGAATGCACGGCGTGAGTCGATCACGCGCAAGGGTGGGCCGAGAGTGCGCGGTGTGCGTCGATCACGCGCAAGGGTGGGCCGAGAGTGCGCCGCGTGTGCCGATCACGCGCAAGGGTGGGCCGAGAGTGCGCGGTGTGCGTCGATCACGCGCAAGGGTGGGCCGAGAGTGCGCCGCGTGTGCCGATCACGCGCAAGGGTGGGCCGAGAGTGCGCGGTGTGCGTCGATCACGCGCAAGGGTGGGCCGAGAGTGCGCGGTGTGCGTCGATCACGCGCAAGGGTGGGCCGAGAGTGCGCGGTGTGCCGATCACGCGCAAGGGTAGGTCGAGAGTGCGCCGCGTGTGCCGATCACGCGCAGTGCACAGCGCGTAGCGCCGTCAGTGGTCAGTCGGTTTTGATCGTCTCGCTGGTGGCAGTTGGCTCTCCAAAGGTCGTGACGAGTGACGACGCAGCGGTTAGGACACGAGCCGTCACGGTGGCCCGAGCATCTCCACCGTCGGCGGTCCACACAAGTTAATGCTAAGCCCCGCCCACGAGCCGTCACGGCGGACCGGCCACCTCCACTGCCGCCGGTCCACACCGGCTAATGCAGGCGGCCGCTGAGCCCCGCCCGCGAACCGTCACAAAGGTTAGACCACCTCCGCCGTTGGTGATCCACACCGGCTAAAGCTGAGCCCCGCCCACGAGCCGTCACGGCGATCCGCCTAACTCCACTGCCGACGGTTCACACCGGATAATGCAGGCGGGTGGTGAGGCCCGTCAGGTCCATCATTCGCACGACCCCACACCACACTAATATTCTCGAAATAAATGCAGCACTCTAGGCTCAGTGGAAGTCATTTTGCCGTCGTTCAACTTGGAACTGCGCGCGGGAACTGTGCCCAAACCGACGTGAACGTGCTGCAGCCCACCTTGACGATTGTGAGGAGGCAACTGGGATTTGGCAGTTGGCATGAGGTAGAACTTGCCGTGGTGGTTGCATCACTCGAATATCCTTCAGTTACGCCACGGCAGTTGGCCCTAGGAAACTGTACCTAATCGCAGCCACGCGTTGTCACGAGAACGGCACGATATTGCTGAAAATGGTAGCCACGCAGTGCCATGAGAACACGATACTGCAGAAAATTGTAACCAGGCAATATCATAAGTACACACTACTGCAGAAAATTGTAACCACGCAGTGCTATGAGAACAACGAGATACTGCATAAAATTGTAACCACGCTGTCACAAGAACACGCTACTGTCGGGGCACTGTGTCGGTTTTCAAATTTGCATCTGGACGTGCCAAATTACAATGAGGAAAAATGCGTCCTTTTCGGTTGGGGACTTTTCTAAGATCAATGGCCAAGTATCGACAACCGGACAAGACATCGATTGTAAACACATATATTACGTTGGGTCTAAGAGGCCAGAAAACGAGTTACAATTTTGGAAACATTCTTGGATACAAATCGATTGGGACTCGGAGTTGGACAATATAAAAAGTACATGCTCAGCCTGTTCGCAGCGCTGATTCAGCAATGACTGTAGCATTGAACAGGTGGGGGGGGGGGGCGGTGTTTCACGCCCCACCATCTGTCACAGCAAGCAATGTACGAATCGAGCTGATCCAAACGGCGACCGATAGCCCTGTAACATGCTGTAACATTGAGGGTACACAAGCTCAACGCCACCGACCATGTCGAATTGGATAGATGAAGCGGAGAGCGCAGATGGAAAGCGAGACATGACAACGTGGCCGGGGAGCGAAACTGCAGGAACTGAAGTCGCCACGCAGCGAACCACGCTGTCCTGTGCAACACCGGCGGACACCGAGGAACGGGATCGTATAACGTGGCGATAATTATGATCATAACTTTACTCAAAGGTCTGTATTGTAGCAGCTCGAGCGGATTGAAATTCCACCACTGAGCGCAGCAGGCACTTGTATGGGCATTGATCATGGCAAGCTGCACGACAGCGATTACATTTCCAATTCACCACGGATACCATGCAGCCACGAGAGGCCGAAATAGAGAAGCAAGCATTTTGTATTAAATTGAGTCGCCGAATTCTTCTCAGAACCGACGTCGACTGATATTGGCATTATTCGGGAAAGATTCCAATGAGTGGTGTCGGTGGCACGGAAGGCGCTGGTCTGCACTCGCACAGTGATACAATATTCGTGAAATAAGGTGGAATATACCACTTTCTGAATACTCAATCGATATCCTTCTCCTAGAAGTATTGACATCTTGCTCCTTAATGCGTGCTAATGAAATCTTCATGTTTTCTTTTTTTGCAGTATCTCGTATATAAGTGGCATACTCATGCTCCTGATAAGGAATGGTGATACAAGAACATTTCGCAACGCAATTTTAAGTAAAGGGATTACCTATAATGTGATGATATGCAATACCAGTTTATACCATAGGTGTTTTTCACTCCACCTCAAATCGAGCTTTTTCCAAATTATGTCTCTTAACATGCGCCCTTGAGAGGGGAGGGGCGAAATCCGCCCACCCCTCCGATTTTTCGTACATAAATCCACCTTGTCCAAGCAGATATACGTATTTTTCCGTACCTCCTTGTAAATGACCGGCGCACTGCTTAAAGTTAAAAAAAAATTAAAACCGGACGAAAACTTTTCAAGTTAGGGGCAGTTAAAGTAAAAACAATTCGCAGCGCCAGACCACAAAAATCGGCGCTGATGCGCTTCCCGTATATTGGGAAAAGGGAACTGTTCTTGACAACACAAGATACTTGTTGATGCATTTTGTTATGCTATATAACAACTTAAAAGTCATGTTAGGTCGCCGAGGTCAAGTCAGGTCATGTTCATGACAGGCTAATAGAACCAAACTTAGTGAGCTGGAATGTTGTCAAAATACAAATAACTGTCATACGATTGATGTCACTTTACATGTTACTCCCTACACATCCCGAAATCTATTGTTTGTCATTGTGTGCCTAAGCGTTTCCATACTTTATTCATGTATTTCACTCCTTTCTTTGCGAAGCTGATTGTGCCGAACCGCCCAAGGGAGCAGTCGGGTGGGCAGCCCGGTTCCGGTAACTGGAGCAGGTAATGACCTGCTAAAGTGCTCCTATATAGGTGAACTGAGGTCAAATGGCGGATCTGGCATCTGTAATGCATCATTACCAATGTCCAAAACATCATTAATGTCAATTTTGGAGCATTTAAACACAAACACAGCGATCCATAACAATGACAAGCCAATCCACGCAAAACCATAAAATTTTGCTATTTTGACCTCATTTTACCTTGAAGATATTGACCAAAGGTCATGAAATTTGCACACAATAGAGTTAATTATCGTACCCATCCACCCCCCTGCGAATTTCGTTGCTCCAGGCTGAGTAGGAGCCGAAAATGTAGGGGGGCGGAATCCGCCCCCCTCCAGTGCGCGAAATTTTCCCACGCCCTCCAGGGCGCGTGTTAAAAAAAATGAAAAGGGTACGGTCTCAAGGACACTATTGGCTTAAATTTGTGTTTGAAAGACATCAAGAACGTTTAAAATAACACAAATTTCACGGCAATTTTAGACATTCTACTGTACTAGTATCGACATCTCACACATAACGGGAAAAAAACATTATTTTAACATTGCATTCTCACCACTGCAAATGACCCCAAAGTTCACATAATACTCTCAATGCCATAAATTCAACAGTCCAGAATCACATGACCCAGCTGATATAGGCCCGTGACAATATCCCGACGACCAAGTTTGTGTCTGGCAACACTGGTACACAACGATCGGCCGAGCTCGACTGACCCCGTGGTGTACACCGATCGGCGTGGCTCCACTGACCCCGTGGTGTACACCGATCGGCCGGGCTCGACCGACTCGGTGGTGCATGACGGCGCGACCCCCAAACGCCCACACGTCAATACATGCTGAGTTGTCGCGAACGAAAACGAAGCTGAGTGCAAATTTTATCACATAAACGAAGCTACAAGCAGCTAAAGCGTTGCTTTTCTTCAGCGGAAAGTGGTCGGATTTGGGAAATATATTTGCACCCCTATGACGTCATCGATCGAAGACCCTCTCTTCCCCGATCCCAAATCCGGGGCGTCGCTTTGCTACCGGGCAGCGGAACTTCCAGCCAATCATTCCTATAGAAAGCTAAGCTTGTCGTCTGAGTGACAACAAATTGTCGCCAACCCACCCTTCCCCACCCAAACACAAAAAAGGAGAATGTCTGCCAATTTCGCTCGGCACCACTTCACACACACACACACACCTCCCGCACGGCATCGCCTCACGAACAGCACCACTCACATATCTCTTGTCGAGTGCGTCGAAGCAGGCCTTGATCCACTGAGTGATCTGCCAGGCGGGCGCGCAGCCGGCGTCGTCGCGCAGGATCTTCAGCTGCAGGCCGTCCAGGCTGCGGTCGCCGAACGCCTGTTCGGGGAAGATGGCGCGCAGGTAGGTGAGGTTGCTGAGCGCCACTGCCAGCAGCCGCTTGACGAACTGCGCCGACTGCTGCTCGGTGGCCTGGCTCGGCGGAAATATGGACGCCCACTGCACGGAAGATGGCGCCGCGTTAGACAATAGACGCGAGTGGCTTCAGTTCATGTTGAAGGCAGGCAGTATGACTTAGCTTGGTGCTGGCAGCGCGGCGGATACAGACACAAGTGCACACCAGTAAGTTGCACGATGGAGCGGTGCTCTTGCATATCAAAATGTACGTGGCAACCAGCACGTCACAGAAGAGTGGCTTGACCTCCTCGAACAGAGGGCTTTTTGAATTGCCGTACGTGAAGTATGACTTCATCAATCTACATTAGTTCAACCCATTTTTACAATAACATAATCTCAAATTATTATTATTATGAAAGTGTTTCGCTAAAAACTGCTATTTTCTCATTCCGTCACATCCGATGTATGACATTGTCGACTTATTCCGTCTTTCGACGTTATAGCTGGCTTTCACGTGATGGGCTCACATCCTTTCTATTACGGGAAATGAACTCCAGGACACTGCAAGCGAGTTATAATGGAGATGGAGATTGGCGGAGAGCACCGTCGTCTAGCGGCTGGAAGGAAAGGACAAGTGGTGGTTGGTCTGCCCATATCAGATGCGCACTGCACTTGCGTTTCTCGTCAAGACAAGGGATCTTGACGTCGCGAAATGAACGCAAACACATTCAACAAAACGAAAGGCGAAATGAATGCAGAAAACTTCAATCGGTGCTTCTGGGGGTAGTTGTCCACTGCAGTGCTACCTTTGTGATTTGCTTGGACTTTTTGGTGATCAGAGTTTGTTCCTGCCGTTAAAGTTCCGTCGACATGTGTGAGTGTAAGGTATTCGTCGATATGCTTCGTGCTCCTCGTTGCTATGTCTCTAGTGTTGCAGGGATTAAGGGCTGTGTCTGACATATCGCATTATAGGTAACAAGCATCCAGATTTCAACGCATTTAAAGAGACTTCACTGCGATCACATTGTTGTAAAACGAGCATATCCCAAAAGTTGGTGGTTGATCTGGCATATGAGTAGTCACAGACAGCGTGTGAGTACCGCACACAACAAATGAGTGCCGCTGACAGCATGTGAGTGCTGCAGACAATATGTGAGTGCCGCAGACAGCATGTCGGTGCCACATACAGCATGAGTGCTGCAGACAGCATGTGAGTGCCGCAGACAGCATGTGTGCTGCAGACAGTATGTGTGCTGCAGACAGCATGTGAGTGCTGCATGCAGTATGTGAGTGCCGCAGACAGCGTGAGAGTGCTGCTGACATGAGTGCCGCAGACAGCGTGTGAGTGCTGCAGACAGCGTGAGAGTGCTGCTGACATGAGTGCCGCAGACAGCGTGTGAGTGCCGCAGACAGCATGTGAGTGCTGCAGACGGCGTGAGTGCCGCAGACGGCGTGTGAGTGCCGCAGACGGCGTGTGAGTGCCGCAGACGGCGTGTGAGTGCCGCAGACAGCGTGTGAGTGCCGCAGACGGCGTGTGAGTGCCGCAGACGGCGTGTGAGTGCCGCAGACGGCATGCGAGTGCTGCAGACCGCGTGCTGCCGTGTCTCGTCACACTCACGGTGCCGGTAGCCTGGCTTTGCTTGGGTCGGGTCATCTGAAGAGTGGCCGCGCCAGCCATACTGGCCGGAGGAGGGCGTGACTCTATGCGGATGTTGTGTGGAGCGCAACACCGGACACCGCTGCTGCAACAGAGGAGCGCTCTCTCACCAGTCAGTCGCCGACACCGGACACGGCCGTGTCGTGTCTGTCGTCGCCACGGACGTCTGCGCCAATGCGGACGGACGGTGGTACTGTTCTCGCGACAATAAGGAACCGTTAAATACATGGAAAGAAACGCCAAAGGCATGATGGACATTCAAATACTGCCGGATTTTACAAAAACTATAATTGTTGTTTTGTTTATCATAAATAGACATATATGCATAAACTACTGGCATAAAACCGAACTGCATAGCAAGAGTTATAAACGTTAGATGCACAAAAATGACCTCCAGAGGCATTGAGTACAGTCGAAGTGGATATATGACGTGGATATATGAAGTTCCATAAACAAATTGCTTCCGCTTATCTGAGCTGTTCAACTATGCCGCTATAAAAACTGTACATTCGTCTGAGCCACCATTGCCAAGGCCACTCATCCGCGACTTCAACAAAAACAAATAACGGAACATCAAAGTAATGCCCAGAGTAGAGCAACATGAACGGAACAAGAACGCCTGGGTGAGTAACGTTGGAAGCCAACGCGGCAGACGGACACAGAGCCCAGGCGAGAACCTCAGGGCCGTAGCGTGGTGGCACAAAGACCGGTGGAGCCATCACTCGGCCATGTACTCGACAGCCAAACCCGGTAGATCGATGGCGTATCTGCATTGTCAGAACAAGCGGCCGCAGGATGTCCGTGACACATCAGAGCACAAAACAACTGCCAGAGTAGTTGTTTTGCACGAGTAGACACTATGGCGCCAACTGACTCGGGGGCACTAAGCTGCCCAGCTGGAGGACACGAGAATGATGGACCTCTGACAAATGCTCGAGGAGCCGGCACGGGAGATTCCCCCGACGGTCATTAGCTGCTGCGTTAGCTGCTGAGCGTCCTGCAGCCACTGCTATGGCTGGTATGCGCCGTGACTGTGGAGCCACTGCCGTGAATGATATACGCACAGTGACGGCAGAGCCTCTGCTGTGACTGGTATACAGTGTCCTAAAATTACTTCACCATTAACTGTGTGGATGAAGAAAGAAGTTGCTTCGGAATAGTGAAAGATTAGAAGAAAATAAAGGATCGCCACTGAAGGATTACAAAAGTGGAATGACATTCAATTCAGTCAGATGCATTTTACAGTATTTAGCAGTCATGTGCACGATGACTGCCCATACATTATGTGGCAAACTCGTAAAAACCTAAGACAAGGATGAAATAGCACAATTCCAATAACTGTGAATTTCCAGGTCACATTGTCAATTATTTTACACTGCTGGTATACGTGTCGTGACTGTGGAGCCACTGCCGTGAATTATATACGCGCAGTGACGGCAGAGCCTCTGCTGTTACTGATATACGCGTCGTGACGGCAGAGCCACTTCTGTGACTGATATACGCCGTGACGATAGACCCACTGCTGTGACTGGCATACGTCGTGACGGCACAGCCACTGCCGTGACTGATATACGCCGTGACGGCAGACCCACTGCCGTGACTGATATACGCCGTGACGGCAGACCCACTGCTGTGACTGGCATACGTCGTGACGGCAGACCCACTGCCGTGACTGGCATACGTCGTGACGGCAGAGCCACTGCTGTGACTGATATACGCCGTGACGGCAGAGTCACTGCTGTGACTGATATACGCGCCGTGACGGCAGAGCCACTTCTGTGACTGATATACGCCGTGACGGCAGACCCACTGCTGTGACCGATATACGCCGTGACGGCAGACCCACTGCTGTGACCGATATACGCCGTGACGGCAGACCCACTGCTGTGACCGACATACGCCGTGACGGCAGACCCACTGCTGTGACCGATATACGCCGTGACGGCAGACCCACTGCTGTGACTGATACACGCCGTGACGGCAGACCCACTGCTGTGACTGATACACACCGTGACGGCAGACCCACTGCTGTGACTGATATACGCCGTGACGACAGATCCACACTTGAGACTGTTATACGCGCCGTGACGGCAGAGGCAACACTACACACACGTGCAGACGACCATCTGCGCCTGCCAGCCATACACAGAGAGGCTGGCCGCAGGAGATTTCTCTACTCGTCTGTCTTCCACTACAACAAACTTCCTACTGAAACTAAAACATCGAGGCTGTCTAACTTCAAGAAACATGCACTAGCGTATCTCCACGAACAACACTAGTCCCACAAAAAACTTACAACATGGATATGTGTACACTACGAAGTCACCTTTAGGCCATCGCTTTCCTATCACTTATACAAGCCACTCGTGTATAGCTCGTGTCGCAAGTACGGTGTATGCAGTGCGGAAAGTGATATGGATATTGTATTATGTTGTAAGAATGTTTGTTGCGCATCTGCTCCCACTATTGACCACACATCTATCCTTTCTTTGTAAATATCTGTGAGTTCAGCCCAGACTGTCCGTAACAGCCACTGCACGTGGAGGACATGTGTTGTTAAATAAATAAATAAATACACCCCCAATGCAGCCACGCGTCTATCTCGGCGGATGTCTATTTAGCCCGTTCAAAATAGACTTGACATTATGTTACCTAGGTTGTCGACTTGCACACGGCATTACGACAGCACCTACTGTGCATAGCAAACTGTTTCTTCGGATTCACTTCCGACAAGAACAACTCGCATCGGTATGATGTTTTGTCAGTGGACGTTTCAGGCCCAGCTGGCACTCTTATTATTGGGATTTATCAATGTTCGAATATTTGTCAATGAAACACTTGTCGCTGACCAGTAATGATAAAAAGTCCGATAGGATCGTTTTCGCGGCACAAGTCAGCAGTTACGTCAGAGCAGAGACTCACCCGCCTACGCTTCTCGGGTGGCTGAATGGCCGCCGGCTACGCCAGTGCAGTGACCCGAACCGCCGGATCACGTATGCTTGAGAGCCCAATTCCGGCTGGCCGTGGTTTAGTCCGCAGAGCTGACACACTGCTGGCTGGTAACCTCAACACAAGACCAGGAGTCGCTTAGCATGGCGAATCGAGGACAAGGACTTTTGTGTTTTGTTCTGCACCAAAGAAAAACAAGATAAGAATGTTTTAGCACGTTTTAGCTGCGTTTGAAATACCCATTGCGTCATTGATGTAAAATGTACTTGTCAAAAGCTCCTAAAAAAGGCATCGAATTGCTTGAAATCCATGGTATGTCATGTAAATATCGGTTCATCCGTACCAATATTGGAACTGCCAATTTGTGTGGATACGCAGAATGGAACAGAGCGCTTGTCTGCGGAACAATCTGACTGATCTACACAGAATATCGTGAGAAGCTGGTCTTAGTAAGAGGCTTGCATACTTATGGTGCGAATGACTGAGCTGGAGTGGACTACAACAAACGTAATACAAAATACTAACATGAGAAGGAAAACGTATTAATGTAACATTGGTATCACGACGTATTTTTATTGGAGGTAAAGGGAGATGAGGTGTTAGATGGTTTCTAGGTTGATTTTTCCGAACAGAAAGTGCATTATGTTGAATTTCACGAAGTTTGGGAATGATTCCTTTCCCGTCCTTCTCTCTGGCAACATGCATACAATTTGGCTGCTTTCGTCAACATTGTAGGTCCAAGTGATAACGTACGCATCCCGCATCTACAGAAACATTCATCAGTAGTCTTAGGTCAAGGATAAGTTCTCAAAATTTATAACTTTTCACAAGGCTATTTTCCGATCGTGCCCCAGCGGTCAGCTTGTACGCCATATGATGCACATCAATAGGACTCGGAGATAATTCGTCCGTTATGGCGACTATACACCTGTCAAGGTGGAACGATGAACGGACCATCGACGGTCCGGTCAGACCAACCTCTCGCTTTGGTGGTGCGTCAACGCCACAACCACGACACCAACGTCCGCCTGCGCCAACGTCACAGTCACAGTGGCAACGTCACACTGCGACAATGTCAGTCACGGTGCCAAGGTCAGACTACGCCAAAATCACAGCCACGGCGCCAACGTCAAAGTCACGGGGAAAATTCCAAATTGTCCTAGCAAACCCCGTAACGGCGCCAATGTCATGCTGCGCCAACATCACAGCAACGGCGCCAATGTCACAGTCATCGGACACATGTCAAATTGCGCCAACGTCGCAGTCACGAAGCAAACATCAAATTCCGCCACCGTCACAGTCATGGCATCAATGTCAGACTCCACCAACGTCAGTCACGACATGATCATAAAATTTCAGCAAACAAATTCGGTGCTCATTTGTTAATAGTCCACGGCGCAGCAAAATTCGGTCGTAACATATTATGAGAATACAGGGAGAGTGGGGGATTTAATCACGACACACCAACTTTCCGTCACCTAAAATAGGCGTCGTTATACAAAAAAAAAACACGCCAGTTCAAGAAATCGACGCCAGGAATCGGCGTGCCAAAATTGCCATAGCTGGGAATAAATTGATATCCCTATCTCACAAAAACATGAACAATTTTCCACTCATCCTTTCATACAGTGACACTAAGAATCATTGTGAAAACATCTAAATATCAGATAAATTTATCTTATAATTTGTGTCCCTTACATTAGGCATCCTGGGTGTTGGTCAAATAAGTCGGTATTAAATTATCTATTTAATATTTCACTGGTTTCCTATTTTCTATATCACTAGTAGACACTAATCAATCTTACACTCCAATACTCAAGCCCAAAATGGATCTTCGGATCAAGCCAAGAACCGTTTACGGTCCTGAATCCTAAGACCCACTCGCTCTCCGTCCCTTCCCCTTTCCGGTCCACTTCCATCTCACAACGTTCCTCCAGGTTCCAGGTCGACAACTGACCGGAAGACATACCGGGATTCAATTGTTACATCAGAAGGACGAACCACGAGTACGGTCTTACAAAAAAAATATCCGGATAATAAAAAGGATGGTTGAAGAAGTCAAGTATGTTCTTCACGAAGCATCATACGCAATACAGGACCCAAGAACGGGTTCTACCATCAACGCAAGTTCACATAATGCTTCGAACTGTAGCATATAGGCTTTGATGGTACATCTGGCAAGGAGTGTTATTGTTCTTTCGACCGATGTCCATTACAGGCAACATGATACTTGACTAATACTAGATGCACATGCTAGATTTGTTGAAGAATATTTTTGGAACCAAGATCTAAAGGGTTCCGAGCCGTGCCTAACAATGCTTGACGATTTAGACTCTTACGGTCAGTTGTCCGAACATGTTCCGGGGTCCAGAATTGGGACTTTGTTTTGGGATCTTTTATCTTCACCAAGATATAAGGGGTTCCGAGCCGTTCCTAACAATACTTGACGATTCAGACTGTTACGGTCATTTGTCCGAAAATTTTCCGGGGTCCGGAATTGGGACTTTGTTTTGGGATCTTTTATCTTCAGAAAGCGGGAGCTAAATATAATTTCATGAAGGAATTTTTGCATGATGCATGATTCTGACAATACATCTGCAAATGGTCTTGCGGAATCAGACCCCACTTACAAGAGTCAAGAGAACAAACTTGGTCACTGCATGAGGAGCATGCCTTATTTTTATTTTAAATTCGGGTTGATACATGCATCACAATCAATCGCGGGACAGCATAATGCAACTCTTGGAGTGGTACAGAATAGCAACGAGGCGAGTCATTTTGGTATTTCATCCAATGATGTAACGCTCAGCAAGTCTTCAACTGAGTTGCATCGCCCATTTGCTTCAAATGTAGATGGTCTGCTGGCGATATTCACTTAAATGTAATGTAGGAGCTCTGCCATAAGCTAAATGACGTCTGGGTCGCAGGAACGAATGTTCATGGACACAGCTCTCACGTCGCCGATGATTCAGACTTGATGCTTATTTGTCGTTTTTTGTGGGGGGGGGAGGAGATGTGAACCTGACCAAAACAAGAGAAAATAAAAGTCCATATTAATAAAGCTACCTATTATATAACACTATAACATTCCAGTGTAAGAGGATTCCTGACAATTAAAGTAGCGATAACGAAAATTTCGCACGAATCTTTACGTCACCTTCTACCATAGCCACAAGACTGAATGTGTGTTCATTTGTTGCTTAATAGCTTGGTATTATACCAGCAGTCCTCGAACTGTACGGCACATCCTCTGTGTTTTACTCTTACCTCACATCCGTGCACTACGCTTTGTCACCTTCGTGAACACAGTTATTGTGATCTGACCACTCTCCTTCCTCTCCCTCATCTTCTCACGTAGCGTTTCCAAATTGAAGGTCCTGGGGACATGACACAAAACCGAGCGCAATGGAAGTGATGGTATCCCGCGATTGATACCAGGTCGTTAGGTGATTGGCTGATCTCCCAAGTCAGCTACGGAATTCGAGGATTTTCATCTCCAATCGCTATCTTTGTAAGATCAACAACCGATACCCATTTCACATGTTTTACACAATATGCCGCGTTATTTTTTAATAGTGCCAAATTGGTTAATGACCTCGAGTAGCCTTGGAAAGGTCACTGGCCAACGTAAGCACGTTAGCCGAGTTCTTCATCACCATACCACATCCAACATTGGACATTTGTGGTCAATAAGTGAGATTAATCACCGGTATTTCACGATTTCGGTGAAAAACTGCCTGGCACGTACTCTGGATGGTGTCACAGCACTTCCGTGGTCGCGAAAAAAACCCTGGTGGAAGGATTGCATCAACCATCAGCACGGGCGAGGATGAAGACATGTGTGCCGCGCCAACCACACCCAACATCTGCCCACACGACACACCGTGCGACTAATAATAAAACAAGCCAGCTATGCAAGTGTCAAAAACTTAAGTCTTCGACCATTGAAAGTCCTTAATTATTCAAATATTAACGAAGGGGACTGCCAATGGACACTTGTCCGAATCTAACTGTATATAATGCCCAGACCTCCAATGACTGCACCACATATCTAACTAACGCACCTTATATGCACCGATCCGGATCCCAGCGAAACAGGATACACTCACCAGGGTACCACAAGTTTCGTGTGTATTAGTGGTCCCATATAAGCCATTCTACCCACTGAACTCTGCCTCCGACCACATTATTACCGTGCATTATGTCATGGTCGTAATCCCGTGATTTACGACATTGCAAGCTGCCGTGGATAGCGAGAGCTTTGCATTCATTTAGTGTTATGGAAATGCCAGCCAAGCGATCCCAGAAGCATGCAGATTTTTTCTTAGTTTACATGAACCTCCACTTCATCATCCATGACATACATTTTGTAACAAAGTTTCCAAATATGTACTGTTTTAACCGTAAAATATGTATACTGGCATAGTACAATAATGCTGGTCTGTAACTGTAAATGCTGTAACACCGTAAGCCAACCCATATGCAGTCCCGTAAATGTAACTCATGAACTTGAGCCGGCCGGTGGCTCGCCGACAGCCTGCGCCGCGACAGCCGCCGGACGTGAGTCTAAAGTCAAAACCTCGAACAATGGCCGGGTGGGTGCACTATCGGGTCGTCTGCGGGGCGGGGAAATGTCACCTGATTGTTCGTCACCAGGTGGCATCACCAGGTTACATCGGAAGGGAAACGTCATTTAACTACCAATTGGGATCGGGGCTCAAAATATGTCACTATTAAGTAGCCAATCAGAAAGTGACGAATCGTCTTGAGCGGTGTGCAGAGAATTAGGGCAGTGTTCCAGACCTCCGCTGGGAGAGCGCTCCGGACTGTTAAACCGCGCGGGTCTGTCGCGATCGGACGCATCTGTAAATTTAATATGTTTTCTGCCCCTAGATTCAGAACGTACATATACTGTCGGCGATGCCATCAATAATTATTCCAATGCCCTTTTAAGTGTGCGAAGTGCCGTTTATTACCGTTTATTTGCCTTCAACTGCACAATACATTAAGTGCAACATCATTGAACTTTCGGGAGTAGTCGCGACGCGCGGCCCTTCTAGACTACATCACGTGCCTACAGGAATACGCTTTTCATACATTTATACCCATACCCCCTAAAAAATGTGCAAAGAAAGCATCCCGCATGCATTGTCCTGACCTTTCATCATCCCCCAAATCCTGTTGTCTCATTAAACTTCCATGCAATGCATCTCACAAGCACGCAAGCAAGCTATCATATGCACTGAGACCATGGGAGGTGGAGTAACACGTTCCTAACCAATCGCCGAAACACCATAACTTATCAATCTTTTGCGCAATTTCTCAAACACATTGGAATTAATTATATGCAAAATGATGCATTAGGTGTTAAGGGAGCCGTGTTTTAGACAGGCAACGGAACTAATAAATTCCTTTAAAAAAGACCGGAGCCAGTAGTTGTGGACGCTGGTTGAATGTATCCGTATTCCATCAAATCCCCTGCGCAATGCAGTCAGCCACAGCAACTGACGCATATCGGTCGCCGTGGTGAACGTTCTCATATGCTCGTCTGTCCTGTATACTCCACAGTACGATTAGGCTCAAAGCATCTCCGTGGACAAACAAGATAATATGAGCGGTTGAATTCCAAACTTGGAAATTTATCTTTGGGAAATTGTTCCGAAAATTTGGAAATATTTTCTTCAAAAGTAGGTTAGGTTAGGCTAGGATATGTTTGATTAGTTTTATATTTCGGAAATATAGACAAAAGAAGTGCTTGAAATATGTTCAAAACTGTTTTCTTGAAAGGGAGGTGAAGCTGGACTAGGTCAGGTTACGTTCAATTTTTATTTTGTAACATTATTTGTATGCTATATTGCCTCTACTCCAGTCGTCTCCGTTGTTGGTGTTATTTTGTTCGCAAACTAAAAAAAAAGCATTTACAAAGGAAACGAGTGGTTTCATTGCCTTACTTACCTTAACAAACGTTACTTTGGAAAACAAATCCAAGAATTCATAACACACCTTAACCCGCGCCGTGTTTCCTGTAAAATCCTCCCACCCCGTCTCGGGGGGGGGGGGCAGCGGTTGAAGACCCCCATCTAAAATCCAAACTAAGCATCCCACGAAAACGAAAGAGGTGTCATCGGAAAGCGCTCCACGAGTAGGGTCCGGGTCCACCCCCCAAAAAAAAAATCCAGTGGGGCTAGATTTTCACGAATTTTCCCGACTTGCATTATGCTTTTTACTCTGGGGAGTTCATTTTGGGGGATATATGAAAAAAAAAAATTTATTTGGAATGAGAAAAGGACAGCGAAATCGACCAGGGCTATAATTTTGTTTTCGCCCACCAAAAATAAAATTTGTATTTTTTGGAAATTTCAAAATTTTGAGTTTTCAAGTTTCCTTTCATTTTCCTTTTCCAATGGGTAGAGTAGACCCAGAAATGCTGTTGGAAGTCAACTTGCCCTAATAGAAAATGCTTACTTTAGCCAGAATCCTGTGTTTAAACTACAATATGACAAATACGCAAAATTTATATGTAGTCAAAACGAAAAAAAAAATGAAAAATTCAACTCGTACGTTTTGTTGCATCCGTAAAGATAAGCAAACGCTGAAAGTTTCATTAAGTCATCTATATCCGTTAAAGCGTGACGACTGGTTGAACTTTTTTTGAGGTGACCTCACTTGACCTTGAATAACTCGTTGACCCTAGATGACCTGACCTAAACATTTTGAATCAGCATGTCAAATTGATGTGGGAAAAGGTATGCAAAATTTGTGTGCGCTGCCGCGCGCCGTTCGTCCGCTATCCGCGAATAACCTGATGGGGGCGGTTGAAGACCCCCGAGACGGGATGGGTTAACATGCGCCCTGGAGGGTAGGGGGGGGGGGCGAAATCTTCCCACCCATCCGGTTTTTCGTACATAACTCCAGATTTTACCCGCGATATACGCCATTGTTTGCGTATTTTCTTAGAAATGACCGGCGCGTTGTTTCAATCAAGAAAAACTAAAATTGTTCCGAAAATTTATAAATGTTTTCTTCAAAAGTAGGTTAGGCTAGGCTCGGATATGTTTGATTAGTTTTTACTTCGGAAATGTAGAGAAAGAAGTGCTTGAAATATGTTCAAAACTGTTTTCTTAAAAGGAAGGTGAGGCTGGTCTAGGTCAGGTTATGTTCCCTTTTTCTTTTGTAACAATATTTGTCTGTATATTACCTCTACTCCAGTTGTCTCTTGTTGGTGTTACTTTGTTCACAACTAAAAAAAGGAAGCATTTACAAAGGAAACGAGTGGTCTCATTGCCTTACTTACATTAGCAAACGTTACATTGGAAAAACTCCAAGAATTCACGACACACCTTAACATGCGCCCTGGAGGGGGAGGCGAAATCTGCCCAACCCTCAGGTTTTTCCTACATACCTCCAGATTTTACCTGGCGATATACGCCATTATTTGCATGTCTGCTTAGAAATGACCGGCGCGTTGTATCAAGCAAGACCAACTAAAATCGGCAGAACATTTTTCGAGATAGGGGTCGTTAAAGCAAAAAAAAAACGTTATAAGCGCCAGACTACAAAAATCGACGCTGATGGGCTTCTCGTATATTGGCAAAATGGAAGTGTTCTTGGGAGCACTAGCGACTTGTTCGATGTATATTGTTATGCTTTATAGTTTCAAAGTCATGTTAGGTCATCGAGATCAAGTTAGGGTCAAGTTCATGGTATGTTAATGGAACCAAACTTAGTCAACTAGAATGTTGTCATAAATTCAAATGATTGTCATGTGATTGATGTCACTTTACATGTTACTCTCCACACGTCCTGAAAACTAGTGTTTGTCATTGTTGTCCGAGTAGTCGAGCGGGTTTCGGTAACTGGAGCAGGTAATGACCTGATAGAGTGCTGCTATATAGGTCACCTGAGGTCAAATTCCGAGTCTAACATATGTATTGCATCATTAGCAACATCCAAAACATCACTGATGTCCATTTTGGAGCATTTATACACAAGCACAGCAATCCATACCAATGACAAGCCAAGCCACGCAAAACCATAACATTTTGTCATTTTGACCTAATTTGACCTTAAAAATATTGACCTAAGGTCATGAAATTTCCACGAAATAGCGCTTACTACCGTACCCATCTACCCTGCAAATTTCGTTGCTCCAGCTTTGATAGGAGCAACGAGATCTTAGTGGTGGCGGAATCCACCCCATCCAGTACGCGTAATTTTCAGAGGCCCTCCAGGGCACTTGTTAAGTTGGAAGACTATTCTGTCGTGATCGCGACGTTGCTTTAATGAGCGTACTGTGCGTGGTTTTGTTGCACCGCAGCTCTTTTCGATCGGCCAACAAAAGGTGGCCGACTACAAACCTCATGGACTTGTGTAGCCCCTTGAGGCTCAATAGACAGGAAATGTCAATGTGATTCAATCCACGTTATCGGTGGTTGTCTGCACTGCTTACAATCAGTTAATTTTACCCAAGCTCTACCCAATTTTCGATCAATGTCGATTTATAATTTATTTCAAATCTATTTCGAATTTACCCAAAATTGACTGACTTAATTTTGCAACCCAACTTCGGTGGAAAAATTTAACATAGGAGATAAAAAATTTCACGTTGGAGTGCCTACATCCGAAAAAAAAATAATTAAGAAAAAACAATACCCGTGGGGTCAGATCTCCACGTTTTCAAAATTACACGTGATAAAGTTATAGAGGCCTACATTTCGCCCTTAATGATTTCGCCTCGTCATTCAATCTAGACATAAAGACATAAAGACATAAAAGATTAGTGCAACTCTGAGCCACAAGGGCCCTTCTTGGTTGCACTCTGTACACTGAACCAGTTGCCTACCAAATCTGCCAATCAGCCCTCCCTGTAATACTGAAAAGCAAGCCCTCTATTCTTATAATGATTGTCTATGCTGTTTTTAAAGATGTTCAATGTGCTGCTACTGACGATGTTTTCTGGCAGCTGGTTCCAGTGTTCCACTACCCTGTTGGTGAAGAAAGTTTGCCTTAACCTTGTTCTGCTGTGGTTAATTTTAATTTTGAATTTATGACCTCTAATTGCATCATTTCTGTTAAATTCAAACATTTCCCCAAGGTATCCCCTCTCCAGACCATTGACAAATTTAAAGACCTCGATGAGATATCCTCTCAGCCTTCTATATCTAAGTGAAAACATATTCAATTTCTTCAATCTTTCCTCATATGCCAGGTTGCTTATGCCATTAACCATTTTTGTAGCCCTCTTTTGTACTCTCTCTAAAAGCCAACAATCTTTTTCATAGCTAGGAGACCAAGCTTGGATGCAGTATTCCAAATGTGGCCTGACGTATGCACAGTAAAGCTTCCTGATCACTTCCTCACTTCTGTATGATACATTCCTATTTATTGCCCCGAGCATTATCAGTGCCTTCTTCCTGGCTTCCTTGGTCTGTTCTGATGCCCCCAATTTTGTGTTTAGAATAACACCTAAATCCTTCTCCTGTTGAGTCACTGATAGCACTTGGCCACCCATCAAGTATGGAGCCTTCATATGCTGCTTACCTACATGCATGATTTTGCACTTATCAAAGTTAAATTTCATTTGCCATTCTTCGGACCACTTCACAAGTTCGTCTAAGTCTTTTTGCAGCGAGATATGCTCATCCTGACCTGTTATTGCCCTAAAGACCTTCAAATCATCCGCAAATTTCAAAACTTTACTGCTTAGGCCACTTTCAATGTTATTTACAAATATAATGAACAGTAATGGCCCTAGTACTGACCCCTGGGGGACTCCACTAAGAACATTTTGCCATGATGACTTTGTACCATTTAGCATCACTCTTTGCTGTCTATCTGAAAGCCACAACTCTATCCATTTTAAGATGCTACCTGCAATACCATGGGACTGAAGCTGTATCATTAACCGTTTATGGGGTACCTTGTCAAAGGCCTTACTAAAGTCAAGATATGCTACATCAACCTGATTTCCCTGATCAAATTGTTCTGTGGCGAAGTTCAAAAAGTCCAAGAGGTTTGTGAGACACGATCGTCCTTTTCTAAATCCATGTTGAGTATCTTTAATCAATCTGCTACCTTCCAGATAACTAACTATTCTATCCTTGATAATTGATTCGAGTACCTTGCAGACTAGGGATGTGAGACTTATTGGCCTATAGTTTTCAACTTTCCCTCTTTCTCCTTTCTTGAAAATAGGAACTACATTTGCCCTTTTCCAATCGGTTGGAATTTCATTATGTGAAACTGATCTACAAAATATTATACTAAGTGGAAATGCCAGTTCCTTTTCAGTTATTCTGTCTTTTAATGATGGTCATGAATTGGCACCTCGGCCTTCACTTCCTAGGTATCACATCCGACAATACGTACCGGCATTGACAATACTAGCAGGACCTACCTTTATCTCGACCGTGCAACCAAAGGATCAGCTGGCTTGGTGTGCACTGAGTGACTTCTCACCAGAGTATATTGGATCCTATTTCAAGCATATAATGAAGCTTGGATGAATTCGATAGTTATCATCCACAAGCCAGGATTATCTAACGAGACGCGTAGCCACCCGGATCCAACACACCTATGCCCTTGGCTTATATCATTATGAATCAACTTATTTGTTATACGCTAGAATTACAGCAGAACTCGTACAATTTTTCCAAGACGTTCATAAATATATGTTTCTAACATTTTGGACTTATTCACGGACAGAAATATAGCATCATATACGAAATCACTACCTACTTTTATAGCACATACATTTTCGTCATTATTCTTCGCATGTTAATTTTTATTCATGTACCATTCCCACCAGGAAAGTTCAATACGTAGGTCTTAATATGACGCATATAGGACGAAATGTACCTGTTTAGTTATTCACTTTCAGGAGCGAGGCGACTTCCGTTAATTTGCACTTAATTTTAGGCAGAAGTATGACGTGACTGCCATTCAGTGATAAATTGTTGATGAAATAGGGTGAACCTGTAATCGTTCTTGCCATCTCACACTTAACTAAAAACCATTATTTTAACACTACTGCGGTGCGTTATTAATCATGTAATCGAACCTATCAACGTTTGGCTTTCTGGCGAACGTAACACGAAGTCCGAACATTTCGTCCTTACCGTCTTCCCTTCTACCCATTTCATGGATACATCTAGGTCGGTTTGTTCCATTCATAGTTATCTTGTGCGTCCCCTATTGTTTTTTTTGTTTAAGGTACATTCTGGTCTCTTATAACCATAAGATGCTTTTGGCATTGTTTAGAGTAAAGACATAAGAACATAAAAATACCGGTGCAACTAAGCAACAAGGGCCCTTCTTGGTTTTACTCTGGATGCTGAACTAGTTGCTCACCAAATTTGTTGATCAGCCCTCCCTGGAATACTGAAAAGCTTGCCCTCTATTCTTATGATAATTGTCTGCTGTTTTTAAAGATGTTCAGTGTGCTGCTACTGACAATGGTTTCTGGCAGTTGGTTTGAGTGTTATACTACCCTGTTGGTGAAGGACTGTCTAAGCCTTGTCTTGCTGTGATTAACTTTAATTTTGAATTGATGACCTCTAGTTGCATCATTTCTGCTAAATTCAAGCATTTCCCTGAGATATCCCTGTTCTTGACCATGAACAAACTTAAGGACCTCTCAGCCTTCTATATCTAAGTGAAAACATATTCAATTTCTTCAATCTTTCCCCATGTGCCAGGTCGCTTATACCATTCACCACTTTTGTAACCATCTCTTGTGGTCCCTAAAACCCAACAATCTTTTTCACAATTGAGGGACCAAGCTTGAACACAGCATTCCACATGTGGCTTCACAGATGCACAGTAAAGCTTCCTGGTGACTCACTTTTGTATGCTGCATTCCTATCTATTGCTCTAAGAATTTTTAGTGAATTCTTCCTGGCTTCTTTGGTCGGTTCCGATGACCCTAATTTTGTGTTCAGAATAATGCTGAAGTCCTTCTCTGGCTCAGTCATAGATAGTGCTTGGCCAGCCATCAAGTATGGAGCCTTCATATGTTGCCTAGTATAAAGAATATATAGCTATGGTTAAAAATCACACTGGGAAGCTTGAGCCAATTTGCCACCACAATATTTTGAGAGGGAATACCTACCTATCTGCCTTCATAGGCATGTATATATTACCTCTGTACCTACATGCCTAGATTCTCACCTGGTTGGCTCCCCAAATTCTTGATTAGCATGCCATCCAGGGATGTCTTCTCTGGCTGGATGAGGAGAGCCAGTATCTGCAGATATGCCACTCCCCTAGATTGAATGAAAATATATTTATTAGTTAGTTATTAGAAGATAGACAGGACAAGCAACAGGAACTGAGGATCAAGTATGGAGCTTTCATATGTTGCCTAGTATAAAGAATATATTGCTATGGTTAAAAATCACACTGGGAAGCTTGAGCCAATTTGCCACCACAATATTTTGAGAGGGAATACCTACCTATCTACCTTCATAGGCATGTATATATTACCTCTGTACCTACATGCCTAGATTCTCACCTGGTTGGCTCCCCAAATTCTTGATTAGCATGCCATCCAGGGATGTCTTCTCTGGCTGGATGAGGAGAGCCAGTATCTGCAGATATGCCACTCCCCTAGATTGAATGAAAATATATTTATTAGTTAGTTATTCGAAGATAGACAGGACAAGCAACAGGAACTGAGGAGTGATACCTGAAGCAGAATGCATATAGTTAGAGTAGCCAGCACATCTGCTTATAGGTAGCAGAAGCAGAATGCATATAGTTAGAGTAGCCAGCACATCTGCTTATAGGTAGTTGTCACACAAGATTCTAATGTTGGCTAAAAAAAATGGAATAGAAAAGGAAGGCTACTATTCAAGCTTGATTATTATGTTATCAGTTATTCTATTTAGTATATTCATGCCAGCAATATGCACATGTATCAAGCATGCAAAGGTGTTAAATATGCAAGGCTCAAACAACTGCACAAAATGTGCAGAGATTTGAGTGCAGTGCAACTTTAGATACAGCCAGGTCCATTAAGGTTACTACATCACCAGGCAATGAATTCCAGGTGACACATCATCTGAGGCTGAAGAGTGACAATAACAGATTGGCAGGTACCTGACTGAAAATATGTTGTTGTCAATGTTGGACACCTCTTGCCTCTTACTAAGCCACGGATTCCAGGTCTGAAGTTTTCTAAATGAATATGGAAAATGACCACTTAACATTTTGACAGTACCAAACTAGGATGGTCCAAAACCCCAACATATCTTGGATTTCCAGCAATGGTTGGTGTGGATAATTACCATGCTGATGCTGACAATGACATACTTAGTGTGTGTGTGGTTGCTGTGCTGATGTCCATTTGATCCTCAGAAGCACAATGCTATATTTTACATATTTCAGTGGATATATTGATTGTGCTGCCAGAGCCATTGGTGTCACCATCACAGGGTGTGCATCCTGTAATTCTGATACCTATGTTGCATGTAAATAATCAATCTGAAAACAGTCTTCTCCTCTGTCCAAAATATGTGAAGACACCAATAGGTATCATACATGCTGCTTATGGATGATGCTCATAACTGTCATAACAGCTGATGAAGGTGTGATAAACTTGATATTATAGTATTCTATACTATAATATCAAGCCATGTTAGTTAGTTATTAGGACTTTAGGGTGTATTGACTACATTGATCATGTAGTGCCCATATCAGGCCATAGTTGCCATGTTTCAATATTTATCATATTAAACAGCTATGCTGCTTCAATGCCTGTAATTATTGTAACCTATCATGTTCCAGCACATATCAGCTGATGAGCATATGGCAATGTATTCTGCTATGCACTAGTAAAAAAATATATACCTATTTCAGGGTTGCTTTCATTCATTATACCAGATCATACACACTTTTGGCAGTGCTTTCCCATGTGCTTTTATGTTAAGCTTAAGGAGTACTGGAAAGTTATCAGTGGTGTAGGAAGCTACTGTAAAGGGATACAATTATCCACCCATGCCATTATGATCCCTGCACAGATCCTCATGCTTTTTCCTGCTATCCATCTCTGAATTATATATGTTATGTTGGATATTGGGCTATGTTTGGCTAGATTAGGTCAGGTTGGACAGTATATGCTGTGAAGCATCACATATTTTGGGAATTAGAAGTGCAGACATTAGCAAAGTATAGCCAAGAGTCATAATGCAAATCATGGTGAATGGATGTGTGGTAAGTAGCAGGTTTACACTAGGTCCAGACTGAGATAGGAAAGCAAATTATACATTGATGATGCTGACCACATTTGCCATGCCTTCATGCACGGCATATGATGCCTTTCAAATGCCATAAATTCAATACACCACCCCTATGCAGAATGAATGTGCACCACAGGGACATTGCACTCCAGAAAGAGCTCATCAAAGCATGTTTTATTTTGTCATCTGGACCCACAGGCATGAAACCAGCAAAGCATTGCACCAAAGCAATCAAATTGTTTGTCCACCTGCCCCATCCATTTTGAAGACAAAGCTGCTTAGTCAGGCCTCTGTGTTCTAAGCTTCATATCCAGGCAATGTCCTTGAGTATCTAGTTGATTGTCTATAAATATCTTACTGCATCATACATGAGGACCTAGACTTCACACAAAATTATGCATATTACATAAACTACAAGTATTTACAACAAAACTTCAATCTATCAGAAATACATATGCATGGTGACATCATTTTCTTTGTTTAAGCACTTTCATTTTTGGGCCTGTTTGCAATTACTGTTTGAGTGATTGGACATGATTATCATGATGGGATATATCTTCTGAAATATCGGAACATTTCCTTGTTTGTATAATATCATAACAACATCCAGCATAGTTAAAGTTGAGTGCCCATGCATAGCAATTTTGGTTCCCTTGCCTCAGCAACTTTCCTCTTTTGTCCTCCAGGTGCATCTTCATATGTTTGTGTGTTTCATGACCAGAAAGCATTGGCCCTTGAAAGTTGAAATGTTGAGGATACTTGGAACCATTGAGTATATATATTGAGTATATATAACAAAACATAAGCAACTGGTCATGTCACCTTACATTGCCTCAGATCGAAGTGATGTCAGAGTTATACATTTTTACCCATCTCTCTCAGATATTGTTCTCAGTAGACTACACACATTTTGTATGAAACATAACATTAAGATGTCTCCTATGTGGCCAGGAGTTCAAATTGTCTAGAGCTCTAAATAATTAATTAAACCAGCATATAGTGTTAGGTCATCAGGTCACAATTGTACAGATGCACAGATACACACACATGCAATTGCATACATGCATATGGATGATTATTTGTTTACATGGTTTTCTCTTGCTAACAGGAAGAGGCTCAGAAAATGTTCCAGTTGATTTTTAATAAATGGAATTCATACAAATACAGATTTGTTCCCTGGCTCTTATTCAGCTTCAAAAGCAGGTTAGTGCCTGCTTTATTTGACATTGCATAGTGCATAGGCTGTGATTATGGATTGGTCACATGTTTATGGCTGGACTTGGTCACGATATGAGGCACCATAGGCAGTGTTCTCTACAAAGAATACCGAGCTCTTTACACCGATCTCTACACATACTTAGTCGTTTTTATTTTATCTAACTGAAATGTGACCGAAGAATCTCAACCACGTTATTGGTTAATTAAACAAGTAAACTACGGATTACAACGGCACAAGATGATATCTTCGAGAAAAGGTACACCAAAGTTTCGGCTTTATGCCTTAATCAGGGTGATCCTGATGGAGGCACAAAGCTGAAACGCCGGTGTACCTTTTTTGGAATATATATTCTTGTACCATTGTAATATCTATTTTAATCTCAACCATATGTTGTGTTGTGTAATGCCGTCGGTAGAACTCACGGGTTTGCTCCCCGGATCCTACTCTGGTCTCCTATCATTGGAAGGCGTGGCTGTAGCGTGATGTACATTCATTTAACCGCCGTATGAGAAGGGCCAGTATCCTGTGAGAAAATATGGCTGGGTCTAGGCTTCAGGACACCTCTTTAGCCAACTCCCCCCCCCCTCTCCCGGTGCCTTTGGGCACGGACTTGGACGAAGACCGTGCGGACCGGACGCCTTCCCCTCCCCATCTCAAAACGGAAGAGCACATTGGCTCCACGTGGGCTCTGAAATGGCGACGCTACACATTTCGTGCATCAGGGCCTGCTCAAACATGTTGACTCATTTCGGTCAAACCCTTCCCATTCGGGAGAAGCTACTTTGAGCTTCATTTACGGTTATTGGTGTTACTTAGTTATTTGGGCTTTAGAGCGCCTCGACTGCTACGGTCATATTGCGCCCATAACTCAAGCCGGCAATGAAGTGCGGCCAAATGGAGTGCTAGGCTTCTCCACGGTTACAATAAACATCGGACATTTGTGGTAACACCAACAACTTCCTTTTCGGCACAAATATATTTCGTGAATTGTCATCTATGGGGTCTGTATGTTTCAAGTTCAGAAGCTTAATTTTACATGTAATATCCAGTTGTGTATGGGCCCTACTTTTCCATCCGTGACGTCTCCCTCAGTAGATATGGTTAAAATTGAAAAAGAAGTAAAATACGCCTTTATGCTCATACAGTGTTAAAATTCATAAAGTTCATCGTTATGTCCGAGATATCGAATCGAGTGCAGTAGGATGTCGAAATTCGCATCAAATGTGCCATTTTAAAACACCCTATATGTCTTCACGCCCAATTTTGAGCTGACAATGACTATAATGGTTTTTATCTTTATTCTATGCATATATAGTTGTTGGATTGATACATTATATGTTAAAGACAACAATCAAAATTAAAATGCGATTATCTGGTATTAAACATAATTATGTCGCATCATAATTTGCTTTACTTGGAATTCTGTTGCGAGGTGTTCATGTTCCGGGATACGTAATGGTGAGCGCTGAAATGATATCTGCATGCACATAAGCTACTGCTAGAATTGAGACATAGAAATGTCATAAGCACCCATGTAGAAGTATGCTGTCCATACTTCCTTGGAAAGAATGGCGTTCGAGTTTTCAGAAGGTGGTAAATTCCACCCAAATTCAGGGATACCCTATCACTGTGTCCGTAGATGCGCATGTGCACGCCCCATCAGTGATACAGACGTCGGACCAACGGGATGCCATGGCGCCTATTGGATCCACTTCTCAGGATACACTGGTCGGGGTGTTAATCATTAACATCTGCTAAACAAATTGTCGCTGTTCTGCTCCCTTTTTGCCAGCGTTTTACGTCCCTGGACAATGGCAACCAAATGTCTTCCAGATCGGTTCAGAGGAAATCGTGCGGAAGCCACGGCAAAGTGCAGCATGACGCAATCGTCCACTCAATCTTGGATGTACTGTCCGTCTTGGCCGGACGCATTCCTCCTCTGGATACACCACGCCAACGGCATAAAAAAGCGAACCAGGTATGTGTGTGGTGTATGAAGACGTGTGTATGTGCAAACTAACAAGACAACAAACGTACACGCACACAGAGGAACAAACGAGCGGACAGTGAACGAACGTACAGACATAAGGACTGGCGAACAGACGGGCGACTGAACGACCAAATAGATGACAAGGCACGCAAATGGATAAGGCAAACAAATTATGCACATTTGCTCAGTTGCATGCCAATGTCATCATATATGTACGTAGGTGCTTATGCATATATATGTATATATATACATATATGTAGTTAGTTATTAGGGGTTTGGGGCGCATCAACTGCAGTGGTTATACAACGCCCAATATATACATATATGTATATATATATCATGTCCGGAATCAGCACCTTCCTAGGACGGGACAACCTAGAAGGGGCAACATAATTTCCGTCGAAAGGGAAGCACCTTGTGTTTACTCAGAAAGGTCATTGGCGGGCGGGGCGCATGGTTCCGATGCGAAGCCTGCAGTTGAGCATTTTCCAATCTGGACATGATATTATCTCAATGTTCTTTTCAATAATCTTGTCATTGGAGCAAAACATCGTGGAGGTCAAAATCTGAAAATTTCAAGGAGTTGATCAGTGACGCGCATTTGCGAATATACTTTTGTTTGTGTTCAGTCTCAGTTCCAGGTATTTGCCAAGGGGAGGGAACTGCAGAGCTGCAGCATGCGAAGGGATCGGGGCCAGGTGCTGCACCGGGAATCCCAACTGGTTTCGAAGGAGTGGCGGCGCCTTTCCCTTGGGTGTTATGGGGCGACCGCCTTATTCCTCCCCCCAACCCACCTGCCTTTGGATCGGTGCCCGATTTCGTTGTAGCCTCTCAGGATCGTAGCCACGGTGTTAGAAGGGGGCCAAGGACAATATAAACAGTGGGATATACCACTTACAAAAAGATCCCGACAGGCCGATGTATGCTGCATGTCGCCATTGCTTAAGACCAAATCCCAGCTTGATCTCTGTTGTGCGCCATTGCTTGAGACCAGAGTCCAGCGTGATCTCTGCTGCGCTCCAGCTGCTGCTGTCGCGGCTTAGGTTCGAGCTGCAGTGTCTGCCAAGCCTTATGCCTGGAGCCGGGCGCGGCGTCTTCGTCAGACGCGGCACCGTGCCAGCCCACGCGGTCGTCTGCTGGTACCCCGGCACAGTCTACCTGCCGGGCGACCCGCTGCTCCTGCCATCTGTCGGCAACTCGTACATCTTCCGCTGCGCCGACGGCCAGTATGTGGATGGCCGCGGCGACGGCCTGAGCGGCGTGCTGTTCGGCTCGTGCGCCGGTCGGGACCAGATGGGCCCACACCCGGCGGCAGATCGCTCCTGGAGGACCGACCAGCCGTCCAATCCACTCGCCATCGGACAGATCGTCAACAATCACGGCCCTGGTGAGACGGCCGACGTGCCCGCAGGCAGTTCGCCACGGAGTACAGCAGTGTTGGCATAGGTGAAGGTTTCTGGAAATCATTGGCGGGGAGGGGGTCAATGCATGAAGGCAATAGACAGGCCGGAACAGATTTTCGGCATACCACACAGGGTTCCGTGGTAAAAGTTGAAACTATTGGAGGGTACGAAGTTATGGCAAGGGCCTTCCAAAAGCATACAAAGCAATACCCCAGGTGTTGGTAAGGGTGGCGGTGTAGCATTGTCTTGCGGCAGCCTTACAGTTGCCAAGTGTATCTGGTAGTCCCGCTGTTAGTTATAGCATGATAGGTAATCATTTGCTGCACCTGAATGATATGGCTAGATATGGATACAGAGGGAAGGTTCGTGGAGTCATGACAGTGATGTAAGTAAGCGAGTATGGCAGTGTTCCTGGTAAGCGAGTCAGGGCATAGGTACATATTTGCGAGTCATGGCAGGGGTACAGGTAAGCGAGTCATGCCATCGGTACAGGTATGTGAATCATGATAGAGGTACAGGTATGCGATGGACAAGGCGGAATTGCGCATCTCCTCGGGTCATTAATAAATTTAATCAGTCGTTAGGCCTCATCGGCATCCAGCTTTCAACCCCTCCCCCTACCATTTGGTTTGGTAGTGTGTTACGAGTTCCGGCATTTTGTCGTTGATATGTGAAGCTGTCGTATAGCCCGGATTGCATGCGACTGAGAATTCCAGTGGAGAGTTTCGGTTACCACGTGGAGTTTCAGAATGTTCACCTATCGAGAAAAGCAGTGCCCCGGGTGCGTCCTGTTCCGCTCTGTGTTAGTATGTCCGCTAGTCTAGTCAGATCATTTGCGCCTAATATTATGTTTCGCGGATATAGTAGAGTGATGTACGATGGTACTCATCAAGCTCGCCAATTCACCACGCTCATTTTCCGGTTCTTGTAAAAAAAGCACGCAACGAAAATAATGAAATACTGCCACTGTGACCACACCTTCACCTCCATGTCCGGCAGTGCCCGGGGGGCCCCCCCCCCCCCCCCCGTCTGACAGGGCCTTGTGGTCGCACCTTCACCTCCACGTCTGACAGTGCCTGTGACCACACCTTCACCTCCGTGTCTGACAGTGCCTGTGGCCGCACCTTCACCTCCATGTCCGGCAGTGCCACGGTGGTCGCACCTTCACCTCCACGTCTGACAGTGCCTGTGGTCTCGCCTTCACCTACACGTCTGACCGTGCCACGGTGGCCGCACCTTCATCTCGACGTCTGACAGTGCCTGTGACCACACCTTCACCTACACGTCTGACAGTGCCTGTGGTCACACCTTCACCTACACGTCTGACAGTGCCTGTGGCCACACCTTCACCTCCGTGTCTGACAGTGCCTGTGGCCGCACCTTCACCTCGACGTCTGACAGTGCCTGTGACCGCACCTTCACCTCCATGTCTAGCAGTGCCTGTGGCCGCACCTTCATCTCGACGTCTGACAGTGCCTGTGACCACACCTTCACCTACACGTCTGACAGTGCCTGTGGCCGCACCTTCACCTCCATGTCTGACAGTGCCTGTGACCACACCTTCACCTCCGTGTCTGACAGTGCCTGTGATCGCACCTTCACCTCGACGTCTGACAGTGCCTGTGGCCGCACTTTCACCTCCACGTCTGACCGTGCCACGGTGGCCGCACCTTCATCTCGACGTCTGACAGTGCCTGTGACCGCACCTTCACCTCCATGTCTAGCAGTGCCTGTGACCACACCTTCACCTACACGTCTTACAGTGCCTGTGGTCGCGCCTTCACCTACACGTCTGACCGTGCCACGGTGGCCGCACCTTCATCTCGACGTCTGACAGTGCCTGTGACCACACCTTCACCTACACGTCTGACAGTGCCTGTGGTCGCACCTTCACCTACACGTCTGACAGTGCCTGTGGCCGCACTTTCACCTCCACGTCTGACAGTGCCCGTGGCCGCACCTTCACCTCAATGTCTGACAGTGCCTGTGACCACACCTTCATCTCCACGTCTGACAGTGCCACGGTGGTCGCACCTTCACCTCCATGTGACAGTGCCTGTGACCACACCTTCATCTCCACGTCTGACAGTGCCACGGTGGTCGAACCTTCACCTCCATGTGACAGTGCCTGTGACCACACCTTCACCTCCACGTCTGACAGTGCCTGTGGCCGCACCGTCACCTCCATGTCTCACAGTGCCAATGTCACAGCACTGCGCTCCCGTCGCAGGATACACCAGCAACGTGTGCTACCAGGAAGTGGACCTGCCGCCGGTGCCGTACCCGCTGCGGAGGTACCTGCCATACGCGCGGTTCCACGCGCGGACAGAGCCACCTCTGCGGGCCGTAGTGCTCATCTCCCAGCGAGATATACAGGCAGGGGAGGAGCTACTGGCAGAGTACTTTACGGTGGTTCATCAGAGGTAGCGCAGGGTGTCGCCATATGCAGGCGGGAGTGGAGCTGCTTGCCGAATGCTTTGCAGTGGTACATCAGAGGTAGTATCATGATATCGCCATATTCAGGCGAGGGAGGAGCCATTGGGCGAGTATTTTGCAGTGATACATCAAAGGTAGCACAAGGTGTCGCCGGTCCGTACCTATGTGACTCGGCAGAATGGACGTGCGACTCGGCTGCTGGTGATCCAACACTGGAACTTGGACACCCATCAAAAGAGCTCAGTCCCGTGCAGACGCAGTTGTTCCGCAGCCGCGTCGCGGTATATTTATCTCGAGCTCATGTGCTTTGCCCTACCTGGGTCACTATTTCGTCCTGTATCTGGATCGAAGGGTCCATCAGCTTGTACCATATAAAACCAAAGCATCCCTGTCCGTCTTGCTGTCCAAAACAAGAAGCATCTATGCCGACAAATCGTTTTACAGCAGCGTTCACCAATGTACTCAATAGGTGCAAAATTGCGTCGACACGCCATAAAGCACAAATCATCAACCACCACCAGTGAAATAAAAGTGAGTTTCAGTTTATAATAGTCTTTGTAATTGTATTTCAGTATTCACAGTAGTAGCGATACCAGGTCGCATCTCAAATGCCTTTCTCAATAGCTAACGTGCTGGATGAAATAATAAATAAAAAAACTGTCCCAATCCAAACATGCAGCCCTGCACCACCAAGCTATCGACACGGATCCAACTTCGGCGATCACGTGTCCAATGGGTGGAAGTGAGTGAAGTGATTTCCGTGATTGCAGGTGGCACCTTGCCCCAGTCGAGTGGCTCATGACGTCATGGGCCGTGCAAAATTCCAAACATCTTGTTTTCTAACCCGATGGCCTAACCAATGATCGATAAACCTTTAAGCAGACGACATCGGAAACAAAGTTCACACACCATGCGAGGTCAAGTTAGGCTTGCGAAGTAGACTTGTTTTAAATTAAATATATAATAAATTAAATAGTTAATAACTCGTAAGGGAAGCACCACCAGACAGTATGTTGGAAACTTCAACTGGCTATCCGCCAGTTGGCCTGAATGTTCATGGTAGCATGGTGGACCAATATACAATGTAGTCGATCACGATGGGAGGCATTTCCGCAAACGTCGTCGTCTTTCACCAGCAAAAGACTGAAGACGAACGGAAAGGTTCAACATCAAACCAATAAACGTGCAACATTGCATTACATCACTGATATTACTCAGCTTGTCCAGCTTGTACGTCAATATTTCAACAGCACAATATTGAATGCAATGGAAATTCAGCCACCATGGCGCGAGGATCGGATACTATAGTGGAAACTGAAGGCACCAGCAGGAACTTAGACATGCAACAATGGATGAGAAATCTCGAAATTCTCAAACGGATGCAAACCAACTTGTGTGGCAGTGGAAGACAAAATGCCGCATCGAAATGTTCAGCTTCTCCAGCATTCGAGCCAAGCGGGACAAATATTTAGAGGACTGGGGATGTGGTGGCTAGGGTACCTGTGTACTAATGTATGTGCTGATGACCGCGATGAAGCATTTTGTATCTGCCATACAGCCCGTGGATAAACGTCGGGGCATGTCATGCATGTGTAATCTGGTGTTTCAGTTAACAGGTAACCGTTTCCTCACGGGCTGTTTGACCTGCTATTCTTGTCGCACAGCCGGTTCTCCACGGTCCATTTTGTTTTGCTATATGCGGTCTGCTCTTTTGCCGTCTTTTGGTGCCTAAGCAGCGAAATATTGTGGGACAAGTCCAAAGGGAAAGCTTGCAGAGAAAATGTATGACAATATTGACATGTTTCAAGGAAAAAACGAAAAAGAAAATAGTCGGATCTATGAAGTTCAGGTAAAAGTATGCACCGTAATCTTCTTATAAGGGGCAGAGATAGTTTCAACCAGAACTTTAGACAGAAGCATTTATAAACAAGCATGGACAAGCATTCGCAGATGACAATGGCTGGCAACGCATTCTAAGTCGCGGGATGAAGCAACGTCAGATAGCCCACCTGGCCCGACCAAACCCAAATGAACTAGAGCTGCTTTAGCGCAATCGAAACAACGTAGCCTAGTTGTGATGTTCCTGATGCCGTTGTTTTGTTGCCATATTTTACGTTAAATCTGTATTTACCCTCTCGAACCACCAATGCTTGCTTACTTTTTATTACATTTTTGCAAATATTCCCTCAGTTTGTTGATCACGAGCTGCATATCCACGATGATTTCACGCAATTCTTGCTACATATGGGCATTAATGAAGCCGAACGTTGCAAAATACGTTCGGATACGGTACGACTATTAAGATACCGTCCAGTTAGGATACGAAGTCGTCCTTGTATAGGTGGCGTCAGCGTCGGGCAGCACGTACCAGGGGAGCGCCAACGCCACCGAACACCTGTCGCGTGCATGCTTCCAAGCACGTCTGTCAAGAACAGACTTTTAGGGCCCGAGCGATCGCGAGTGGGTCAGACGGTTAACCAGATCGGGCGATTTTACCATCAAGGTTAGGCCAAGGAAAATCGCCGTCCACGCTTGCATTACATTTCCAGCTGACCATGGCAACCTTATTGTTCAGGCTGTTTCTGAACAAAAGTGTGTGTGGGTGTGTGATTAGTGTTTTAGGGCGCATTGACCATAGTAGGTCATTTAGCGCCCATAGCAGAACAGAGAACTACCTAGTCAGTGCCACGTCTCTGTGTTGTGATTGTGTGACTGCTCTTTACAGACCTGAATATATTATCAAATGTCCCATTTCCATAGAGTAGCGACATACTTTTCCTAAGCAGTCTGAATCGTCTCGAAGGAGACTGGGGAATGTCCTATTTGTTCTATGTTACTGTGCTCTCTCCTGTGCGTAGTGCTGATATGTGAGAATGTGATGTACCGTTAGTGAAGAGTTGCATCGTGGGCATACTGGCTTGTCTTCATTTATGAGGAGGCAGCGGTGTGTGGTGTATGCGTGTCCGATTCGGGGTTGCGTCAACGCCATTTCCTCCGCTCGTACTTTCCTGCAAGACGATGGCCAGTAACCTATTCGTGGTTTGATTTCTTGGAGTTTGTTAATACTCAGGGCATCCCAGCTGCTTTGCCATTTCGCATACATGTACTCTGAGATCCATGGGTAAAAATCCCGTGAAGGGAGGGGGAGGATGCGAGTGCATGGCCTCTGTGCCGCTCGTTTCGCCGCTGCGTCGGCGAGTTCATTCCACCTAATGCCAACGCGGCTCGGGATCCAACAGAAGGAAACGAATCTCCCTTCTCGTTTCAGTATGGTGAGCCGGTACAAGATGTCCCGCAGAAGATCTTCCCGGGGGTTAAAACTTTCCAGTGCCGATAGGCTGCTCAAAGAGTCTGACAGTACAACACATGAGTAGTGCTCACTAACTTAAATGAAGCATAGCGCCTTGAGGATCGCAACCAGTTCCGATGTATAGACGGATGCGTTCAACGGAAGTGAGAAGGATTTCGTGACGGGTCCGGTAGCGAACGCGCAGCCGGCACCCTGCTTTCCTTTTGAGCCGTCTGTATATATTAGGGTGTGTCCGTCATACGTGGAAATGCGCTCCAGAGCATTTAACCGGGACGATTCTGTGGGGACGTCACCCTTCTTGGACGTGCATAGGGCCAGGTCTACGTCTGGTGACACTAATTCCCAAGGCGGTATCTGCGATCGGTCAGCAATACGAACCCCACGCATACGGATACCACTTGTACGAATGTGTTTATGCATCCTCACGCAGAAGGGTTCAGAGGTTGCTCTCTGTCCTCCGTGGAAAAGTGCCAGTAGACGGCGAGAAAACACCGCGTCATACGTTGGGTGTAGAGGATATTTCCTCAATTTGCACGCATAACGAAGGCCAAGCTTTTCATGTCTCAGTGCCAGGTACGGCTCGTGGGCTTCAACTTGGAGACTTGCTATTGGGGAAGTTCTGAATACGCCGGTTGCAATGCGTAAGGCTGTGTTCCGGACCGTATCAAGTATGCGTTTCCTGTGGGTGCTGGCTCCCATCATACATAAAGCAACAATAGTCGAAGCTTAGAGCGGATGAGCTGTCGGTACATCTGTAAAAGTGTTGCACGATCTGCCCCGTATGTTGCTCGTGCCACACATTTCATGATATTAAGAACTTTAAAACAGCGCTGGCGCAGAGACTTAAGGTGGTCACCGTATGCCAAGCGTCTATCGAGAGAGATGCCAAGGAACTTGGCGGAAAGTCGCAGCGGGATTGGTTTTCCGTATAGTTGGAGCGACAATTCAGAGGAGCACGACCGTCGGCGACAAAAGTGTGCAGCGACAGTTTTTTTCTGCGGAAAATCTAAGCCCGTTTCGGTAGCTCCAGTCTTCAAGGTGGTGTATGGCCAGCTGTGACTGTCGGTTCAAAGATGGCGTACGAGAAGCGGAGAGCCAAATTGCCAAGTCATTCACGAAGAGTGAGCGTCCAATATTTTCTGGTAGCCTCTTTCTAATAGCATTGATTAGCACTACAAACAGGGACACATTGAGCACACTTCCTTGTGGAACTCCGTTTGTAGGCATGCGCAGGGGCGAATCCGGGTGGGGGGGCAACGTGGCCATGCCCCCCCTTGATCGCGAAAGGGGGGCTAACATACCTTTTGGCCCCACCTTTCGTATTTGTCTGATTTGATAAATAGGCCAATTTCTAGGAATATTGGACCTCAGACCATCTCAGATGGGAAACAATTTGCACTTTTTGCTAAAAAGCTTGTGGAAGTAGTTGCATTTATTCGCTCTAACAACAATTGAGGGAGCAAGGGGTGATGTGATCCAAGGCTACTAAAAGAAAAGTTGGGCGATCACCGCACGTGACATCATAGGTGTAATTTTCTATTCTTTTTGGGAATATAGTTGCATCCACAATATTTACACTGCATCCTTAATATTTCAAAATTAAAATTAATGGCAGTCTGCAGGGGCGCACCCATTATTTTCGTTGGGGGGTCCGGATCCCAAAAATGAATATTTGTTTACCAATTATATTGTATTGGCAGTGTATTGCTTTGTAGATCGTTTAACTCAATCCACTCTGCCTCTGTCCAGCAGGGTGATCTCTAATTTAAAACATGAAGAGAGAAGTCTTGAACATTTCAAAAGTGGACATAAAAAAGTCGTTACAGATATTTTTTTCAAAGGAAGCCCTCTGAGAGGTAAGTATCATCTTGAGGTTATTATAATAATATAATCTAGCATTGTATTTTAACCAGGATTCTTATGGTAAAAATATGTTTTTAAATCGGTGTAAGCCTCTTGAATACTTGCCATTATATTTATAGTTTGGAATGCAAGCCAATATAATCGGTAATGTATGTTTTAAAAAAAAACATGCAAAGCCGATCCTATCCTATGGATTGGTCCGGATTCGTATACAAAGAAGCAATCCAGACCATTTCGGACTCTGCTACAGTCACATACAGATCAGTATGTGCTCTATTAACCTGCTTATAAACGTATAAGACATGCACTGTACGTGATGGATTTGATTTTTGCAAATCAGATACAGGTCTTCATAAAACACATTCGAAATAGCATATTTATGTGCTTGACCTAGCCTACGTACACCTAAAGTTTGGACAAAGATGAAATCCCGTGTCATGTTCTGGATGAAATTGTACAATCTTTTGTGATTTGCCAAGAGCATCCAAATGTCATAACTTGCATTTCACGAACAGCCCTTTTGCTCTGGCTTACATATTCAAGCCCACCTTCCCACTATGTATACAATTAAATATAACATAATTTCTAAATTCCTTTCTCAATAAAAGTACGCATTTTATTTTCGTAAACTTGGCTGCATGTAGCATATTTCCTTTATAGCATATTAACATTGAATGTCTATTTTCCAGCAGAGGTCCTCAGCCATCTCTGATTCCGGTATTCCCGGACGATCCGTCTCCAGACATCCTGCAAGGCCCTGCAGGTACCGTGAAACAGTATCCAAACACATTATTAATTGTAGATTAAAAAATATAAAAATTAGTTCATGCAACACAATTAGTGTACCGTTTGTGTTATTGAGTGTTGATCCCGCTGGTAAAGGTCATTTCTGGCATGTTTACATTTTCCGTACCGCTGATGTGACGATGCTTAGGCCTCTGACCCGATTTTCATTGGCCCCGCAGACCAGTTGCGGTTCGACAGGCAGAGGTTAGAGTATGTCCTCAATGAATGATGGAAAAAGGTGCATTCGGGGTCCCTGACCATTTTGTGGCATGTTTTGTTTACTGTATTTTTTATGAAGTTCCTTATTACCGTTTTCTTTTTTCAGGTATCTACCTGAACTAAGTTAGGGGTCCGAACATAAAATTCGGTGTGGGCCGCAGTGGCGTGGCCTCCGCCAAATCAGTGATCTGAACAGCTCGTTGTGCGATGTTGATAACGTGCTTGCACATTTTCCCCATGCCTGTTTGGCATTTGCACTGTCTCATTATCTCTCTCTCTCTCTCTCTCTCTCTCTCTCTCTCTCTCTTGTTCCTATAAAGCCATATAAATGGTCTGAATAGTTCGGTATATTCCCAATTACACGAATACAAACTACATCTCACGATGACTTTTCGGTTGTAATGGGCAGCATCTATTGTAGTGTCTGTTGTAATGCTAATTCTACAATAAATAACGTGCCGAGTGTCTCTAAGTTTGGTCGCACTGGGACGCTGGTTTACTGTGTCGTCCACAGCCCAAGAAGTCCCTTTTCTTTCGCTTCGCATTTTCCTCACAAATTGTGCTCTCGTGTTTCCTCAGGGGATAGCGCAGCCCTGTCATCTCCTCGTCGCCCGTGGAAGCGCCTAGCCTGCCAGGAACATCTAGCTGCTCCATCTTCCCCCATCCTGAGGAGCCCTCATCTGACTCGGCCGGCCTGCCTCCCAACGATTTCGGTTTTTTAATCGGAACGAAGCCGAGCGATACTGATAAACTGGCTCGGCTGACGAGGAGATGACTCCTCGGTCAGGAGTGATTGCCCAGTGTCCTATTACAATAAAGGAGGAGACCGTCGCCCACGATACCTGTTGGCACATCATATGGACCAGCACAAGTGGCTGACCGTCTCGCAGAAAGGTGAACTTTCGGGTGCTTGGTGCAGTGTTTGAGTCCTTTTCGGCGAGACGTTGGGCGTGAACGAAGGCGTACGTGGCGGGCACGGGAGCTCCAAGGGAAAGCTGGTCAGTCGACCAATGACTGACTTCTCAGACATGTCGGGGAAGAATGGAGACCTCAGCGCACATGCGAGATCAGGTTCACACCAGAAGAACGCGGCGAGAGCAGCCGAGTTCCTGATCAGGATGAAGTAACCGCAACTACAGAAGGAATCAGTGGTCCAGACGGCCAGCAAGCGCGAGATCGAGCGAAACCGGTCCGTCCTTATGTACATAAGTTTTATGTATGTCACATAAAATTACATAAACATAAATTATATTTTATGTATTACGCGTTACATTCGATATGTCTATATATGTGTCGATATGTATATGGACCATCGGCCCGGGCTTCCTCAGAGGATTTTATCTTGACCTAGTTGATTTCTGGTTTGGAGGTTCTTGTAGTGTCTGCAGCAATGAAGATGCTTTTCTGTGTTTCACGTGTATTTTTGCACGCTTTCTTCCCGCGTTTTTTCAATTGTTAACCCTGCCATTTTTTATATCACTTCTGATGGCCCCTGGCCGAAACGTTGAGTAATATAGCATGATCCCTAACGCTACTTTTGATGTTGAGTAAACCCAGCACCTCCTGGTATATTGAGGGTCGTACATTTCGTCTCACGCAACGCAATATAACAGTGCACCAGTATAACAGTGCAAAACGAAATCATGTATGACATTAAAACCCTGGTGCAAGAGGCCATCGTAAACAAGGTAAACAAGTCCACAGCCTGGACGGTCATGGCTGACGAAACCACACATCTGTCGAACAGAGAGCAGATGGCCGTGGTGGTGGATTGGAGTTTAGGGGCGCGTCGACATCAAGGGTCAATTTGCGCCCATGACCTGTCAACCTCTCAACGCCTCTGATCATCAAGGTCGGCATCATCCGGAACGCCCTCGACACGATGGAGTCGGTTGTGTGCTTCCTCACGGATGGAGCCAAGACGGGGGGGGAGATGCTCCGCCAAGCGCAGTCCATGGAGGACGGCAAGCAGCACAAGCTGATCAAGCTGTGACAGACCCGGTTTGTGGAGACATGTGGCGGTGGAGCGCCTTTGTGAGCAGCTCCCTGCCGTCGAACCATGCGCTGCAGTTGATCGCCACATGGGAAGATCGGCGCTCCAGCTCCAAGGCGGCCATGCTGCTCAGCGCTATTTCCAAAACAGAGTTTCTGGTGGGCCTGGTGGTCGCAGAACGCCTGGCGGGCATGCCTCTGGCTCTCGCTCTACGAAAGAAAGGAGCCGATCTGATCAAGGCGCTGGACCTCATCGAGGCAGTGAAGTCTATGCTGCAGCAGCTCCGAACCGGTAGCAAGGAGTTCGCATCACTGATGACGAGGATGACGTCAGCCGCGCAGGACCTGGACGTGGAGGTTTAGAAACCGCGCCTGGTGGAGACGTCAACGTGTCGAGCGAACGCGGGGAAGGACATGTCCATCGAAGGGTACTAACGAGTGAATGTCTTCAACCCCGCCCTGGATCATGTGCTACAAGATATGACAATGCGGTTCGGGACACACATGAAGCTGGTGGCAAGCCGGAGCACGATCATGTCCAAACGCGCCGGCGTCCCTGACTGGTCCCAGGTCTAGCCAGCCTACCAGCAGTTCAAGGGGCTGCTGGGAGACGTGACCGAGTCACAGGTGCAAGCCGAGTTGAATGTATGGTCAGCGATGTGGAGGGACCGACGCGAGGACGCTCCGCTGACAGCCATCGCAGCCCTGAACTCGTGCCCCACCACAATCTTCCCAACAATGCACACACTGCTGCGAGTGCTGTCCGTACTCCCGGTGTCGACGGCAGAGGCTGAACGCGTGTTTTCCAAAGTGACGTGCACCTTGGAAGCACTCCGAGCTGCGATGTCCGAGGACCGACTGGAGGCGCTGATCCTGATTCAGGCACACCGCGGGCAGCTCCCGACTACCAGCGAGGTCATGGACCGTTTCGCCGCATCAGGAGTGCGCCGCATGGACTTTAAAGTTCCCTGTGAGACCTGACGAGGCCTCGCGTTGTAAGCGGGTAAGCGTATGATGCAGACAGTAGCGTGACTTTAACGATCTCGCTTTTCCCTCGTAACTGTTTGTCTCGTTTTGTCCCGTATGTTTATTTCTCGTAACTCGTGCATATGATGTCGTAGGGCGTAAGTTTCGTCAGAATTACGAGATTCATGTTCGATGTTGTAACGTATAAAGAGTACATAGTGAATGTATAAAGAGTGAAATATTTATTTTGAATTGAGCTCTGTGAAGCATGTCGGTATTTAAGCAGAGTAAATTAATTTGTGACGCTGCAGATCACTCCCGGTCTGATGCGGCCACTGTTGTCTGCCAGGCCATTACAGGTAAATAGGTCGTTTGTTTTTAGTGAAAAGTGCCTCCTTGTCGCCCATTCGCAACACGACCCCCTTTCCCGGTCCACGGACTCGTCATCGTTTTGGCCCCCTCTTCATTTGCTGGCTGGATCCGCCCCCGGGGCATGCGTATCCCCGATGACTGGTCACCAAGCTGGACTCGGAAGCACCGATTAGCTAAGAAGTTGTTGATAAATATTCCCTCCTGATAAATATCCTCCAACGCCACATTCCCACAACTTCATCAGAATGCCGTGACGCCAGGCGGTGTCATAGGCGGCATCCACGTCGAAAACCACGGCACCTACGCGCTTGTGATCCTTAAAACCAGCACGGACAGCGACGTCCAAAGCTAAAACATGGTCCACTGTGGATCTGTTTTTCGGGAACCACACTGTGCATTTGAGAAGAAGTCTTGTTGCTCTAGAAACCATGTTGAACGCATATTTACCATTTTTTCCATCCATTTACAAAGCGATGACGTCAATGAAATGGGTCTGTAGTGGAACGCTTCCAGACCGCTTTTCCCAGGCTTAAAAAACGGGATCACTGTGGCCTCGCGCCAAGTGCACGGGAAGCTTCCTTTCCACACAAGTCGTTAAAGGAAGCCAGGAGTACATCAATAGCACTTGAAGGAAGATGCTTCAGCATGTCGTTATGTATGGCATCCGGTCTCTCCGAAGCACATCTGAGCGTATTAATTGCGTGCTTCAGTTCCGCCACAGTAAATTGTTGGTTATAAGGGTGTGCTGTATGGTGGTGCAAAAAACGATAGGATTTAACTCGCACCTACGTTTATGTTCTAGAAACCTAGGGTCGGCTTTCCCGTCTTCACTCCGCTCCGCTAGGGCATTGGCGATCTCATTTGCCACATCAAGTGGGTGAGCGATTGTTCGGCATTGAACCTGCAGAACCGGTAGTGGACTGGAAGAGAGCTGCCCAGATATACGTTATATTCTAGCCCACACCCGTGAAGTGTGGGTAAAACGGTTCATCCCACCTACATACCCTCTCCAGGAGATTCTTTTTGCTGCCCTTATCGTGCGCCTGGCGACAGCTTTGGTCTGTTTTAATCCTTGCATGTTTTCGGTAGTACTGCGGTTCCTGAAGCGCTTTAGCGCCTTCTTGCGCGTGCGGATAGTCGTCGCGCACTCGTCAGTCCAGCAGAGGACCGGGGTGCGGCGCGGGGTGCCAGATGGGCGTGGGGTGCATGTATGGGCGCACTGGATGAGTCGTGCTGTAAAATGATCGATGTTGGTACAGTTATTTCCAGTGTCACCTGTAAGAACTTGTACATTTGGTTCAAACCGAGTCCAGTCTGTTTTCTTAACCCTCTTTCCTATCAAATCCTCCCAACCCGTCTCGGGGGGGGTCGGTTGAATAAAATCTAGCAGAAAATCTAAAATCGTGAAAATCTAGCCCCCCTCTAAAATCCTAACTAAGCATCGCACGTAAACGAAAGAGGTGTCATCGGAAAGCGCTCGACGAGTAGGGTCCGGGTCCACCCCCGAAAAAAAATCCCCCTAAAGTGGCGTTACCAGGGGGCTAGATTTTCACGACTTAACGACTTACATTGTTTTTTACTCTGGGGAGTTCATTTTGTGGGATATATGAAAAACAAAATGTATTTGGAATGAGAAAAGGACATCGAAATCGACCAGGGCTATAATTTTTTGGCCCCCCAAAAATAATTTTTTTTTTTGAAATTCAAAATTTCCAGTTTTCCAGTTTTCTTTAATTTTCCTTTTACAATGGGTAGAGCAGACCGAGAAATGTTGTTGGAAGTCAACTTGACCTAATAAAAAAATGATTTAGCCAGAATCCTGTGTTTGAACTGCAATATGGCAAATACGCAAAATTTATATGTAGTCAAAAACGGAAAAAATTACAAATTCAACTCGTACGTTTTCTTGTATCTGTAAAGATAAGCAAACGCTGAAGGTTTCATTAAAATATCTGTATCCGTTAAAGCGTGACGACTGGTTGAACTCTTGGAGGTGACCTCACTTGACCTTGACTAACTCCTTGACCCCAGAAGACCTGACCTAATAATTTTGAATCAGCATGTCAAATTGATGTGGGAAAAGGTGTGCCAAATTTGGGCGAGCTGTCGCGCGCCGTTCGTCCGCTATCCGCCAAAAACCTGAGGGGGCGATTGAAGACTCCCCCCCGAGACGGGACGGGTTAGGTTCCAGCGCGGTGGCCACGTGCCTAAAACTGCTCCTCTTCGAAGGTTAGCACTACCGGAAAGTGATCGCTTCCATGGCAGTCGTCGTCGACTGACCATTCAAATTCATGGGGCAGTTGAGGGCTGGCCAAGCTGAAATCTAACGCCGACGTCCGGCCTGATGGCATAGTAGGATGGGTGTGTGCACCTGAATTTAAGAGGCAGGGTGATCCCTGTAGGATTAAGTCCCCCAGGATTCGATCACGTGTGTTGATGTCTGTGTATCCTCACGCAGTACGGTGGGCGTTGAAGTCACCGGAAGAAGTGCTGGTGTGGGAGGCTCAGCCAGCAACCTCTTGAAACCCAACAGTGGAGAAAGCGACGCAAGGGGGCGAATATAGGGAGCACAAACTTATACGCCTGAGTTACCTCCGCCGCAACTGCCTGCAGAGTGGTTCGTATAGCGAGCTCTCGTCTGGCACGCTATGGTGGACGATGAGTAAAACGCCCCCATGTGAGACGCTTCCAGATGGCAGATCGTGGCGGAACACCGTACAATATTTCATCATCACGTTGTCGTCTGGGGCCAGCTTCGTTTCTCGGAGGCAAGTGGCCACCGGGTTGTGTCGATTTAAGACGGTCACAAGGTCAGACACGGAGGTTTTTAGGCATCGGCAGTTCCATTGTAAAATCGTTGTAGGGCTCAGCTAAAATGTGTCAAGATGATAGCGACTAACTGCGTAGTCACTACCGCATGGATGGTCCCGATTGAGCTCGTGGCCCCGCCCCGGGGATCCTCCATCGGTCGGAGAGGCTTGCCAGGGTGGAGCTCGCGTTCTGCCTCTGACAGGAGACGTACAGACACGGGGATCACCCACACGTGGTGGAATTGGTGGTACGGTGGGCGATGTCTCAGGTGGTCGGAGCAGGGGAGGTGCCTGTGGGGTGAGGCGGTTACTTGGGGAATTGTTGTCGCTCGTGCGCTCGGGGACGCGTTGTGGCTTATGCGTCCCAAAGCTGAGACTCCTTGTCGGATACCGGTGGTTCGGCCCTCCAACGGAGGCGTTACGGGGATGCGTCGCGATGGTGCACTGTTGAGCGTTGGAGGGGGAGGAGGCATGGATTGTGGGGATGCTTGGGTGGAATGGGTTGTGGGAGCGGGAGTAGTGGGTTTTGTGGATGAGTTCAGGACCTTGGCGTGCTTTTTTTTATCGTTCGACTACCGTCCACTTCCCGCCCTCGTCTGCCACCGCCGCCGCCTCCGAGGGGACTGCGGGGGCCCGCGGAGGCGCCGAGTGCGGCTTCTTTACGGTCTGGTCAGGCCTGTACGACATGTGGGTGGTACAGCGGCTATCTCTTCCATAGTGAAAGGGAGTACGCAGGATACCGAAAGATCGTAACAAGGCGCTAAGCTGGGAAAGAGGCTGCGCGGCGCTAGTAGGTTGCTGATGTCCATTGTTGGTAGGGGTACTACGTGCTTTCTATGTATACGACATCTTAGGGTGACTATCCTCGTATGCCCCACGGGCTTGCCTAAGACAAATTTATCGTGCATTTCAGAGATAAAATAACCTTCTCCTTCAGCTAGGCTGGCCATGAATGACCGGTCAGCTGTTGTGTGAGGCACCTGTCCTCTCCCACAGTTCACACACCATAGGCTGTCCGATTCGCATCTGTCGATGGTGTGATCCGCCGATCCACACCGTCCGCACGCAGGGCGCCCGCGGCAATGCTGAGTCGTGCGACCATATCGTTGGCATCTGAAACACCTCATGGGGTTGGGGATAAAAATTATAACCTTCACTCGGACATGTTCTACTAACACCGTGGATGGCAACTCTGTCCAGTTAAAAGTAAGAATGATGTTTGTTCCATGAAGTTCCCCTCACCTTCGCATCTTCATTCTCCGCGCCTCCAGCACACCGTACTCCGCCAACGATCTCTGCTTCCGTGACATGCCTCAGATCGTAGCAATTGATAACTCCTTTGCAGAAGTTCTTGGTATTGTGGGGCTGGACCGTTATTGGGATAGCGATATATCTAGGCCCATCTGGGGTAGGCGTGCTATATGTGAATTGATCAGTTCCCAAGGCTCCCCTTGCGTCCTCTTCATAGCGAAATTCCACCTAGATTCCTTTATCCCCTAATTTGTCACATCGCGTCACAGTTCCAGGGCGGTGAAATCCTCGTCCGCGTTGAAAGGGGAAAGATATTAGTTTTTCTCCGGGTCTGTAGATCTGAACAGCAAGATGCGGGGACGAGTAGCCTAGGGGTAAGTTGCTCGTATCACAATCGAAAGGTTGTGGGTTCGAATCTCACCTGTCGCTACTATTCGCCCACGACCAATCGGCGTGAGATTGGCGACGCTACATGACTCAACGGTCGATGTGTCGTAAAACCAATAACCAACCAACAGCAAGACGCGTGGAGTGGACATACATGACGTGGAGGTAAGACTCGATTGCTCAAAGTGCCTGCACCTTTTAGGTGCGTCGTCCGGGCGAGTCATGCGTGTCGAATTCGCGACCGAGTCCTGGCTTACATCACGGAGGCACGTGGTCTGGTCCTCATTTGAGGAACCAAGAAGCGGGCTCGCGTTTGATATATCCATACGAGGTTAGTTGTTCAGCTCCACGCGGCACCCCACCCCTCCGGGGGCCCTACTGGGAGGACGCCAGACGTCCGTGGAGCGATACGGGGCAGGCGGCGCCTTCGCCCGGTCGGGAGGGACTCACCACCCCGACCGGGGTCCAGCGCCGCCCACCCCTTGACCCCAGCTGGCTGGGCCGGTAGACACTGGGCAGAATCCCAGGTCCCCGGCCGGACGCGACTAGACACTTGGCCCGTGGGGCCCCACGGGCCCGCCTGCCCCTCCAGGATATCGGGACCAGAGGTGTGTTGTTCCCCCGTCCAACCAGCACCGTGCGACCTGAACCTCCAGGACTGTCAACCTCGGGGGACGGGCCGAGGGGCGCGGCTACCCAGATAAAACTGAGCTAGTGTGTAGGACCGGGGAAGTTGTCCTACCTGCTCATAGTATTAGTGTCGCAGGGCTAAGCGAAGGACATGGATGTTGAAATTTGGCGGGCGTTGGAATGGGAGCGTATGGACGGAAGGACGAGTGAGGCACTCCTAGTTTGGCCCCTCGCCGGCTAACCGATGTTCTGGGAATCAGGGTCCTAAGGGCACTCAATCCCCCACCGCGTAAAGGTGGTGCCTTGTCGGGGGCGGGGGTTTTCTGAACAAAACGCCACGAAGTCGAGCACTTTGTGAAAACAATGTCAGAGCATAACAGCAAGTTAATTATTTGGGGTTTAGGGCGCTTCGACCAGATTTGACATGATTTGCGCTCACGAGTCGGACGGCATTGATTGGATTGTACCGCCCTGCTTTCATGTTCCACCGAACGTGATGTCACCGGAGGCAAGCACGCGACAGGTGATCGGTTGCTGTGACCTATTTGCCGGCCATTAGGACCCACAGTCGACCGGAGCAACTAGCCTCTAACAGATTATTTAGACATGAGGCCGCGGTCGTCTGGAGCCATTTGTCGAAAGGCAGGCGATCGGCAACAATACGTTTTTACAATAGAACCGAGTACAGCCGCGACTACCTCACCCGGCCCACCCCCGATATTTCACTGTGAGGAAGCGCTTCATGCCAGTGGCAGGTTATTCAGCGCTCACAACAGCAGACGCCTCTCCACTTTTCTCTACACGTCCCTCCGAAACACCACGTGCGGCCCAGTCATGTATATCTCGATGACATACAGCTTAATACAACCTCTGGGAAGGTCCCATGGTGGACTTCACGTGCAGCGAGCGGACGTTCTGCCAGTGCTTCTTGAGCAGCGACACCAGGAAGTTGATAGCCATATGGGTGTTGATGACGAGCTCGTCAGGGGTCATCTCAATGTGGCCCAGGACGACAGACAGGCACAGCACCTGGGAACAAACAATTGTAAAGACAACGTCCAAAATGCATTGTTAGCATAGTGCATTTACACACCCTCGACAGTTGTATTCGTATGCATCGGCACAAACAAGACTAGCACCGTTTTCTACAATACTTTTCCCCTGGCAATCGGATGTGATCCAAACTAAAACTGGCGCTATTAGCATGGCAGCGCCCCAAATAGAAGACAATGGGCGGCAGTCGGGCATCGCTGACCCCATGTGACATCAGACATTTTGACCAACCACAAAGCGAGGAGTTCCGAGGCCCTTTGAATAGTGTAATTCAGGAATTGTTTTAATGAATGCCACCAGTCTTTAAAATTAAAAATAACTGCCGGAACCTCAAAAACATGTCTGTCCCGACATGAAACGTGTCCACTTCCAAGGAGCACCCCCTGTCCAAAGCTGAAATTGGTGATGATTGAATAAGACCTAAAACTGAGATCTTCTAAAAAACGCCCCCATGTATCGATTAAATACATTGGATTCAGCTTGCTTTACATGAGTAAAGGGAGCGGGACCGAATGGTTCAAGTGATGAGCTATGTATGCAAAGGTCCCTGGTGTTACACTCACCCCCCCCCAAGACATTTCCCAATCCCGCGGCCCACCGGAAAAACTGTGCGGGCTGAGCCGTTAATCGTGATCGTGCAAAGTACGTGGCAAACCATCTAATAAACATGACAAAAATGGGCCGACTATGGAGCTCAACGGTTTCTGCTTCGCGGAGCGCCATATTCTAACATTAGCATCGGCTTTGTAGTATTTTTGTTTGCTTCACATTTCACTTCGGGACATTTTTTTAGCGTTTGCTTCGATCTCGGTTTCAACCAGTGGTATTCCTGTCTTCGGGCTCAACATGAATGCTGCGGCTCAGCAGCCCTGAGCAGGCTTCGCCCTAGTGTCTCGTGACAGATTAACACGAGTGAATGGACTCGCTGGTTAAAATAAGCATGGAGATTGCATTTCCTGTGAATACCGTCAGAATCAAAACAGTAGTAAACTAAATTAACCATACTGAAAAATAATGCAGGACACGCATGTCTTGCATATGTTTGACTCCATATACTACATTTGTATGACAAAATGTCCATTGCATTGAATAACGCGTATGAAATGGGGCAGTACTGCACCATAACTCACCTCCAGCAAATAATACTGGGTTGCACGAACACAACTTAGCGACGATTTGAACGCAAGATGGAAGGAAGCGCTCGGTACATCACATGACACTCGCAATATACAAGAGATATAGAAATGATAGCCTCTGCCATATCCGTGAATCAGGGGCACATGTAAATGCATGCGCTGTGAAGTTATTTACAGATAGCGAACTTCAAAGATCGGTCCCGGAAACCCCCGGTTATACGGAAACAAAAAAAATATGTGGCGACAATTGAAGTAAGTTACTTCTCGTTTCAGTGTGGCTCACAAAGCTGGGAATACAGCAATGTTTTTTTTTCTTCTAAATATATAATTCGACAGAATTGGAACATTTAGTTTAACTGGAACCCTCCTAAGATAAATAACTGATGTTCACGCCACATACCTTTTCTGGCGTTGTGCACGGTGAACACGAAAAGTTTCAGAAATAGTTTGCACTGCATGGAGAACATGGCAAATTCACTTCCCCTCCACTTCTAGCTGCTATTTTCGAAATGGGCTTGAAATTGAAGAAACCTGATCGACCATTAATGCCACACTTGTTTTTCGTAAACCAGAATACCATTTTCACCAATTTACTGTTATCACATAGCAAAGCTACTAGCATGTCTTTACTGGCAGCTGTCTGGGTACACCAGAACTCCCCATGCTGGTTTCGGGTTGAAGCAGCCAGTTAATTACCTTCTTCATCTGGAACTTGATGGTGCTCTTAATCTCGTCCACCTTGCCAGTCATGCTTTCGCCATGAGTCAACAGGCCCGGGAACTTGCCGGCCTTGTTCAGACCTGGGCCCAAGATCCTGGGAATCTGCTTGATGATGGACTCAGATGCCAAAAAGGCATCATACTTCTTGGCTGAGGGAGAAGCATCTGTCTGTAATTGACTGTACATACGTGACGTCGGGATAACGCTATTTGGGATATAGGTATGCCATGGGGAGGTATTCATACCAGAGAAATTCCCAAATTGTTGCACCGCAGCAGGTCTTTATTACTAGATCTATGCTGAATGTAGTGATACTTCAACTAACCATTAGAACTGCCATTCCAAGTAAGAAATGTACGTATCAGTTTGGGCCAGTGCAATTTTTGTGCAAGTCTACATAAATCACAATGCAAAACCAACCATTCATCATTCCATAACCACAAGTGTACATTCATTGTCAAAATTGCAGTTATGTTGTGTGACGACCAGCGATATTTGTCATACGTTTGTGATGCAGTGATAAATGATGCATGGAATAGTGGCATGTGCCACTTTCTGGACGCTGAATGACATCCTTCCCAAATAAGCATGAATGCTTCTCAATATGTGTTTATGAGGAATCCATGGCTCAATTTGAACAGTATCACCTGCATAAATACCATGTTTATATTCACCACTGTGCATTGTGAAACACTAACATTTTATAGCACAAATATATGTGAAGGGATTACATATGATGTGGTCAGTTATAGCATACTATTTGTATATATTTATAGTATGGTAATTTCAATTGTCATTCAAATTGGCATATGTGTGCTGTGCCTCCCCAAACAAACCAAAAACGCTCCCTAATGAATGCACCATTAGTTAAAAAATTAAGCTCGACAGATTTGGATCGAGCAACAGAATGTCCATGTGAGGTGAACGTAGCATTGGTATGGTTTTGCCCACAAGAGTAAATGTTGCAGGCTCATGGTGCTCCATCATAGGAAAGTATACATTTGTTGTTAATAGAGTTTAGGGGCACATCAACTGCATAGGTCATGCAGCACCCGAAAGTACATAATTTAGGGAGCATAAATTGAAGATATAATGTTTCCAACATGTGCATACACAATTAAACATACTAAGTGCAATGGTAGACCTCCAATGGACGTACCCAACTTCTTGACAAGCTTCTTGTTCTTGTTGAGCTTCTTCAGGGCCTCCACATCCATCCACGGGATCTTCAGTGCCTCGGCTTCGTCACAGTGCAGCTGATCTCCGAGGACGCACACCTTCATCGATGGGCGGGGCATGTTGCGGAGCCTGGATTACACCAGTTGTTCAAATGTAACACCTGTGTACACCAAGACACTAACATGCCAGCCAGGTCTGATTTCACTTAATGGTTAGTTATTAGGGCTTTAGGGCGCATCGACTGCATTGGTCATGTATCACCCAGTCTGATTTCATTTAAACATACAATTAGTGGTGCTGGCTGTTCCTGGACTAAGACCTATTTAGCCAGCTGTGGTCACTGCAGGATATGGAACGGACATGAACAAACCAGCTTCAGAAAAGCTATGCGAGGAGTATCGGTAGAGTCCATGGTATCAGCAGGGCAGCATAAAATGGCAGGTACACGACACTCTACGAGACTTAAAATCACTGATAAATTGCCCCACAATTTCAACAGCAAATAAGTACAGGATACAAATAGCCAAACAGCATTGTGTAGTGATTATCACTGATGCAATGACTGATGTAACCAGAGTTCTCGAATTCATTCCGGGTTTGGTGTCAGATGTAAGAAAGCAAGGCCAGGCAACTAGGAGATATGGTAAAATGGAGGTCCTTAGACAAATACTTTTGGATAAAAAGATCAAGGCTTGCTAAACTTGGCTGGAGGATTAAATTTGATTAGAGAACCATATTAATGTGGATTTTTATATACATCGGCATGCATGCAATATCATCCACAGCTAAGAAAAGCTGGATGCATCCTGCATACTCATATCCTCTAACATGCACACAACTGACAAGTAGCTGGTGTAAGAACGTAGAAAATTAAAAATGATGTAAAAATAGTGCTACGTGTCATTTTGCCTGCAGTTGAAGGAATTCCATAACCCAGCAAATACCTGTGCCAGCATCATAACCAACTATATCCAGAGCAGTGTACCTGTATCTGCATCACAATCAGCGATACCCATCACCCTAAGGTGGTGAGATCTACCCATTTATTAAAAGCCCTGGGTGAAGGCACGCCCTGTTGGGCTTCCCAGAACAAGGGGCCATTCAGCCAGCCTTGCTTGGGCAGACATACTTGACAGTTCCCGAGAAACGCTTATCCTTCTGAGGGTCATAATTCTTCAAACCAATTTGGAGCTCTACAGTCTCACGGAACTTTCTCTTCTTCTTCTCAGCTGCTTCCAGGACCGCATGCACACACTCGTAGAGTGTGTCCCTCGATACTTTTCTGAAAGAGGACCACGTTCACATTGTTAACTTGACAGATCAACACTAGTGATAAATGAATCATGAAATAGGGTGGAATTCACTACTTTCTGAGCAATAAATATACACTCTTTCATATGAACAACGTGCATCGTGAACATCGTGCATGTTGATGTGCGCTTGTGAAGTCTCCATGATTCAAAGAGTAATTCATGTACAGGTAGCATGCTTATGCTCACCAATATGGATTGATTGCACAAGCATCATGTAACACAATTCCAGACGGACAGTTATTACCTATGGTGTGGTGTGTACTTGTTTTGACATCCCACACTTAATGAAGAACCAATATTTTAACACTGATCAACACAATACTATCTCCTTCTACCAACTACCAAGTGCAATATTCAGCCCTCAGCAGCTAGCCCTGCCATTCAGTCCAGGATGGATGGGCTCGCCTCAAACACATGATTGACATTAGCTTCCTGCCACATAAAGTGTATACCAAGCATACGCATATGTACGTTATGTGTATATATATATATTTGTTAATCAGCTGATGGGCTCTTTTAAGACGCATTCAACCGCTATGTTATATAGCGTCGCCAACCTCTCAGGCCAATTTGTCGCGGGTGGACTCGGTAAACGCCGTCGGTGGCGATATTCAAACCCACAATCTTGCGATCAAGAGTCTGACACTACGAACTGAGCTACCGTGGTCCTCAGTTAGCTTTTGGATCACATAGTATAGACATGGTTTGGCCATGTCTTTGTTGTATGATTCACATTGCATATGTTGTACAGTATGCATTTTTGTGCCACTCTATTGTCTGGCATGTTTGGTGTGCCTTTGTTGTGCCTTTTACATTGTATTTGGCACATACTGTCTTGCATCATTAGATTTTGTCCTCAACCCACCCATAGGAAATGTGGCTGCTCTACAGCTGTAGCTCTGTTCCAGCTGAGCTTGATGCTGGTGAGCTCCAGCTAACCCCAGGCTTTTGAAGCCCATGATATCCACAGAAATCTCATCTTGACTGTGAATATTTGTTTTGGAAGAACTGCTAACTGTCTTCTATTAACAGGCTTTGGTAACTGACGAGAACAGTCGGGAGCGTTGGTTGGTTATTGGTTTTAAGACACATCGACCGTTGAGTCATGCAGCGTCGCCATTCTCTCACGCCGATTGGTCGCGGGCGAAGAGTAGCGACAGGTGAGGCTCGAACCCACAACCTTTCTATTATGAGACGAGCAACTTACCCCTAGGCTACTCGTCCCCTACCTGAAGATTGTCAAAATGCAAATGTAGCACAGATTTTCGAAACGGGAAGTATCTAGTATTGAGGAAAATACAGGCCAGCTAATTTCAGCTCAATTGTTCACATGGTACTAGAAAAGCTTGTCATACAATATCCAGCCTCATCTAGATAGGTACAACTTTCTAAGGGATACCCAACATGGATATTAATCCCATCATTGAGTATGTAACTAAAGAAGTAGACAATCAAAGCAAGATGGATGTTCTGTACTTGGGCTTCAGCAAAGCTTCTGACAAGGTTTACACAGACATCTAATTAAGCAACTGGTACAGCAAGGGATTGATGAAAAAGCTATAGGTCCAATTGAAGGATCATTAAGGGGATGGAAGCAAAAGGTGGCATTAAATAGATGCAAATATGTATGAAAGGATGGAGCACAGGGTTGTTCTAGTGCCAATTCTCTATCATCTTTGTGAATAACATTGAGTCAGGGCTGAGGAACAGGATGTTCAAATGTGCTTACTGACATCAAGTTAATAGTAGCAGTGTTGAAGAAAAAAAAAACTGGCGTTTGTTGGTGTCATGCATTTTGTACTCCAGGATTGTGACTAGATCAAATGAAATAATTTGTACTCCAGTAGCCTGTTTCATAAAGCAAAATTCGGTGTAAGTAGTAAGTAGTAAGTAGTAAAATTATGTTTCATAAAACAAAATCTACAATCTTAATTTACTACTTACTACTTACTACCAACCTGGGCTAAATTCAGGCAGGCTGTTTCATAAAAGTTACTACTTACAACTACAACTACAACTTGTAGTAAAAGTGAAGCACAACTTACTACCAAAGTTTACTCTGCCCCAACCACAGTAGATGTTTGTATGACCTAAGAGTATCAAGTGATTTTATCTGAACTCTGTTAAGTGATTTGAAGTGACTGCTGTGACAATCAACAAAGAAGTATTTATTAAGCATGGATGGTGAAAACAGGAGGCGACGAAGGCCACGGATGTTGAGGCCACGAATGAATATGAACCTGGATCTGCCTGAGCCATTTCGGTAAGAGCTCATATTGCTGTTTTTGTCAAATGGAAGGTATTCAGTTTGTCTTTATAAAGAATGTTATGAATAATCAATTCAACAAAAACATCTGTTCATTGCAACATCACCCACTGGCATGCAACTTGAATTGTCAACCATGCCTGAATGATAAATGTGCAATCAAACAAGTGTTCCAACAACCTCACATATGAACAAACAAATATAAATAAATCCCCATGTATTCTGATGAAGGAGCAAAAACATCACATCACATTGTACACCCAATTTTACCTCCATGGGGCACACAATGAGGTTAGGTTTTGTTTTGTTAGGTTGCACTAGGCATTTTAAGTTGAAAAATGTTAATAATAGCCATCATGAAATTGGGTTGATTTTTTTCAATGACAGATTATGCTAGTCAGGCTAGGCTAGATTTTCTGAAGTTTAAATTGTGTACATTTTCCTTTTGAAATCCTATTTCTTATGTGGAACATTAGGGTAGGCTAGCTGGTTATATTTTTCCTTTCTTTTGAACATTATTTGTATGCTATATTACCAACACACAGCTCTTTTTGCTTATTGCCATTTGTATTGACATTGGAACTTCTAGCTCCAAAACCCACCTAAACCAGCAAATTTAATGTTTGAATTGGTGCCATCTTACTCTACCTTCGGTGTCATTTCAGGTTCATGGCAACTGGAAGCCTCTATCTTCTAGTTGGGGATGGCCACGGGTTTTCGAAGGCAACAGTTTGCAGAGTGGTGCACAGAGTGGCACAAACTATTGTGAGAAGGCTGATTGGAATTATCAGGTGGCCATCAGCCAGACAGGAAATGGCCAGAATTCAAGCAGCCTTCCAGCACATGCATGGAATTCCTGATGTTATAGCTAAGTGAAAATATCAATTATAGGGTCATGGTCATTTCATGCATAAAGAATCATATAAACTGTGTAGGAAATGCATATCAGCACCTTATTATTGTGCAGAGGAACAACAGACAGTAACCTAGATAGGTAGGTACCTGGGTAGGTAGGTAGGTAGGTACCTACCTATATAGGTGCCTAGGTAGGTACCTACCTAGGATGGTAGGTGCCTACCTACCTAGGCTGGTAGGTAGCCAGGTACCTACCTATCTATCTAGGCTGGTAGGTACCTACCTGTCTATCTAGGCTGGTAGGTGCCTACCTACCCAGGCTGGTAGGTGCCTACCTATGCTGGTGGGTACCTACCTATGTTGGTAAGTACCTACCCAGGCTAGTAGGTGCCTACCCAGGCTGGTAGATACCTACCCAGGCTGGCGGGTTGGTACCTACCTAGGTTGGTAGGTACTTCCACAGTGGAGTGAATTCCGGCTATTTTATTTGTTTTTACACACAATTTTACATTTTTCAGCAAAAGGTATTCCACTATCTAATCCAAATCTGTTTCTTTTCAGTACAAAATGTGGTGGTTAACATCAATGTTTCTACTTAGCATGGTGCTTTTCATTTCTTCCTCTTTAGCTCTTTCTTAACAGCATAAAATAGCATGGGTTATTGGGGGGCCCAAATCGACATTGGACAGAGCATTTGGATATTCACATTGGTTTTTGTTTGCATTAATACAAGTTGTTGACAGCAGCGAAATATTTCTGCTCCGACCACCAAGAGCCTCAAGCTGTAACTTCCATTTACCTCGCATTTTTGGAGCCTTCCATCCAGTGGATTTGTTCAGTTCCATTTGTTCCTTTAATTAGTTGAAATATGACTAATAGTACATCTATTTTTCAACAGTTTGATTCTATGACAGAAAATACGCTGGTAGCATGTTTCCTGGACGTCTCGAGAGCAAATTGTTTGTTTACATCGTGGCAAATGCGACGCACGTATCCAACTTGACGCATTTACTACTAACGAAAACTTACTACGACTTATTTACAATGTACAACTTTTTTATGAAACAGAGTGAAGTAGTAAGTAGTAAATTAAAACTTACGTCAGAGTAGTAAGTAGTAAGTAGTAAAAACGTTTATGAAACAGGCTACAGAAGGGAAAAGAAAGAACATTGTTTGGTCAAGTGCTACCACTCAAAGTTCATACCTGAAAACGAATAGCAGTTGCAGCAGTACCAAATCGCCACCCTGTCAATGACCACAATACAACTAGACGACATTTGGGTCTGTTTCTGTCTGCGTGGTTTGTCGGTTTTTAGCGCCATTTATGCGCTAAAAACGTCTCCCCACAGCACAAATGACGGCGCGTGACGTCATGTGAGAAGACACTACAGAGAAGATGCATGCAAGAAGATGCTGTGTCAATATAGTCAATCATTAATTCAATATTCATTCAATATTCATCAATATTCATTTTTAGATACTTGTGCCGGAGTGTTCACCAAGAAGTACCATAAATGCCTTGTTGGAAAATCTGGGGGTACTTGGTATAGCCAGAGTAAATACTTGAAGCCTTGTTTGGCCAATAAGGTGCTTTGAATACACAATCGAAGGTCATTTTGTTAAAGAGACATCTTTTTTTAGACACAATGATACTGTTCAGTGCATACAAAATCACTTCAAATTTCATAAAACCGGCCCCGGAGCAAGCAAGTTCTCCGAGGTGATTACACCAAGAAACCAATGCCATTTGTGCACTTATGCATGACTGTCAAATAATTTGTTGTAAATGTGTGTGAAGATAAATCATGCACCTTGAAATATAACTGAATTTGGGGTTCATCAGTGTCAGTGGAGGGTCAGTAATACTTGTTCCAATTTTACTCTGAGCCAACTGATGTTTGCCGGCACGGTGATCAGCTGCACTTCTGGCACTGGTGTAAGCGAATCCGACCAGCTGTAATAAAACACACGCTCTAAACAGCAATAATAAAACCGACTATTAGCAGTTTTACAGCAGGGGCATTCCACGACAAATCGACATGTGACCTGCACCCTCACACCTCAGATTTTGATGAAAATGGTTATATAGGGTTATCAGCATCGCTGAACACGCCTGTGCCATTTTGAAGTCTCTTAGGTTTACCGTTTTCTAGTTATGAACTACATAATTTTTACATTTTGCACTGACATGACTATCTTTGGTGCTAATTTTTTCTGAGTCATTTTTCAGTAACTGAACAAATTTATACGTCAAAATGAAGACAAAACATTGAAGAATATGACTATGCCACCATTTAAACTTTCATTACGTAATTTTTGCCGACTCTAGCCAAATAAAAAATTGAAAAGAAATAAAAACATTTTTTCCCCTCCCATATCGTATTTTTTCTCACTTTCATATGAAAGAGCGTAGTTTTTTACCCTAGAAACATAAATAAAAAAAGTGGTTATCGACTTGGAAAGACGAATCAAATGCGGTGAATGCGGGCGCTGCTCTCACCGGACCGGCGCGCGCGCTGCCGCTGCCTCGCGATACGCCTGCCGGGGGGAGGGGGAGGGGAAGGGGGAGCCGAGCGTGGGATGTCAAGAATATGTCCTGGAAAAAAGACTATGTGACGGTAAGAGATGAGAATGGGGTTAAAGTAAAGAAGCAGAAACGTTTGATTTTAGGTAATTTGCAGGAAATTTACCAACTTTATAAAGAGAACGGTAGCAACCAGCGCATTGGGTTTTCTAAGTTCGCCAGCCTCCGCCCCAAACACTGTGTCCTGTTGGGAAGCAACGGCACTCATACGGTTTGTGTATGTTGCTATCACCAGAACGTTAAGCTAATGTTAGCGTCTCTGTGCTTAAAAGACATTACCTACAAGGACCTGTTGAAGCACGCGGTTTGTGATGTCGGGAGGGAAGCCTGTATGCTGCAAAAGTGTGAAAACTGTCCAGGTCAGGTCATATTTGACGGACACTTTAAATGCGCAGGCAGGGGAAATCTCAGACTTGGTGGACGAAGTCAAATTTAGTCAGTGGCTAAGCACGGATCGTTGCACTTTGACCGAAATTGTTCTTCCTATGGACGAGTTTCTTGACAAACTGTCTGACGCCATTGTGACACTTACTCGGCATCATTTCACGAGTCAGCATCAAAGCAAATATTTCGACGATCTAAAAAAGCAGCTACCTGAGCATGAAGCACTGATCATACTAGATTTTTCAGAAAACTACACTTTTGTAGTTCAAGACGAAATTCAGTCATATCACTGGAACGCACCACAGTGTACCGTTCATCCGTTTGTTGTTTATTGGCGAGAGGCTGGAAAGATTGAATGCCTCAGTTTTGCGTGTTATCAAACGAACTGAAGCATGACACCGTCGCTGTGCACACATTCTTGCAGCGCATTGTACCGAAAGTGAAAGGCATAATCCCGAACTTGAAAAAAAATTCATTATTTTTTGGATGGGTCAGCTGCCCAGTACAAGAATAAGTTTAATTTCGTGAATGTGTTTTCATGATGAGGATTTCGGAGTCCAGTGCGATTGGGATTTCTTTGCAACGTCGCATGGGAAAAATTCGTGCGACGGTGTTGGGGGTACACTGAAAAGGGTTGCAGCTAGCGCCAGTCTTTCGCGGACACACCCGGACCACATTCTTACTGCGGAAAAGCTATGTAAAGTGCTACAGGACAAGGGTAATTTGCATACCGAGTGCTGCTTTGTAGCGAAAGAAGAGGTTAGTCGTACACGGCATGAGCTTGGCGATAGACTGTCAATGGCAAAAACTGTCAAAGGGACTCTAAAAATACACAGGGTAACTCCAGTGAAGGCAAACATTGTCGTTGTGCGATAAATTGCCATAAGTGAAGGAAGAGAAGTGATGGTGGCCTGATTTGCTACAGGATTTAGGTTGAATGGTTAGCGTGACCTACATCGGCAGCTGATTTCCGTTTGTTTATGTGCGAATTACAATGTGAAGTGAGCTAATGTTAAGTTATGCATTTTGTACCTCTGATAAGGCTCATTGTACCATCTCGTTAGCACTCGCAAATGTACATGTACTTTCCGGCTTGTTATTTGTGTGAATAATAAATGAAGTGCTAAAACGTCCTGCCTGGTGTTTATAAATAATCTGCAGTGTCCTCTCAATCCCACGGGGCCGCGGACGACAGCCGCCAGCACCCCTATCCCCCGTTGGCAGCAGCTGGCCGCGGCCGTTGCTGAACGACGCCGTATTGGGTAAAATGAGGCCGGGCGGTTGGTGTTTGAAATTATGTTTAAAATATTTATAAGCCGATAACCACTTTTTTATTGATGAAATATAGGTAATAATCAACGCTCTTTCATTAAAAAATATCAAAAATCACAATATCGAAGGGGAAAATTGCTCAAGAGAACTTGGCATTTTTTGAAGTGTTATATTTGACATATGGGGAATTCCACGTCAAATCGCACAAGAATTGGCTATTTTGAACCCAACCCCCTCCGATTTTTATGAAAATTGATACACCTGTAGTGCCAAGTGAACGAACCTCACACGCCAACTTTCAGCCCTGGGTGACCTCTGGGGCCAGATTTAGAGGTCATCCTAGGTCGCCTATTTTTACCGACTTGACAACAATCAAATGCATATATATTAGATGTTAATTAACTTAGCGGAACGACATTGGTGTTAAAGTGCGCAGAAACCCTTGGCCATTCAGAAATATGGCAAAAGTTGCACGTGACCTCTCCGTGACCCTTGACCTAACGAGGTCAAAGTATAAAAATGCATTTTTCTATATGTTTGCCTGCCCCTAATTCGACTAAACGTGGCTGAATTAATGGTCCTGACATTATCTAAGAGCGTGCAAAAAAGAAAGGCGGAGACTCTAAAACTTTTTGAGATATCGGCCTTTGAGTAGGTATTGTCATAGGACCAAATCGAAGCATGCCCCGATGCTATTTACCATATCATCGATGATAACTCTGGTTTCCTTGGTCCGATTATCGTCAAATTTGGTGGGCAAATCATCGGTGGTAAGCTGAACTATTTGACAGATTTTCAAGTTGACCTGATCTCACATGACCTGGCAGTGACCTCTCCATTACAAGCCAACAGGGAAACAAAAATATTTTCCTGAACAAAAAACGCTGAATTTGGCTCGTACAGGCTATATTGCCTAGTTTTAGGTTAGGCTACTCCAAACGAGCCAAGTTTTATTTTGAACAAGTGTCCTCTGCAAGGTCACGTGAGGTCACTATGAGGTCATGTCACACTTTCGTCAATAACTTTATATAGAATCAAGATAGAGAAATAATTTTAATGCCATCGAGATCCTCTGGTTAATCATGATGTATAATATGATCAAGCTAGGTCGTCACTTGACCTCGGTTTAGGGTGACCTGGAGGTAAACTGGGGTCAGGATCAAATGTTCAGCTAGCTAAGTCATGTGATACATCAATCAACGCGGCCTGACGAGGAAAATAGAATTGTAACAAAATTATATTTCTATCTTTATTTTGGCAAAAGTTATTCGCAAAAAAATATGTTTCCTCGGTTTGTATAGCCTGAATATATTGTTTCAGCTCGCGTGCGTTTCGTACTAACATTTTATCGGGAGGGCCAGTAAATGTTTCTGATATGCAAATAGCCGCGACCATAAAACAAGTTGAACAGCAGTACCGTATATTCACGAAGAACTACCAACCTTTTTCGCCACACGTACCTCACGTCTCGCTGCCGGAAAACCATCTCACAACCACCATACCATTACGTGGAGACGGAGTAACACGATGGACATTCCTTGTTCCCGGTATTGTGCGAGCAGCTGCGAATCTGTCATTCAACGCTTTAGTTTCTTTGACCCACTCGGTTTTGGGAAAATACTCCACGCACGTGCCGGTGGCATGGTTTTTTACAAACTGATAAAACTGGTCCGGGATCTCAATCAGAGTTCCTTGCAGACTTCCCTTTTAGCTAACCTTTTCAACGTCCCACCAATGCCATCACACGATCCCTTTCCGTGAGCGGTTGCGAAGAAATGCCACTCGGCGTCTATTCCAAAGTCGACGGAATGCTCTGCCAAATTTAGGAAATTCTTACAATTTTTCTATTGCGAGGCGGCCCCATCTGAAAAATAAAATATCTTCTTGGGGCGCTGGCCTAATTCTGCTTCCAGGCGCTCAATGAGTTTTCCTTGAAACAGGTGGACAGCCACAGTATCATGCGTCAGGCAGTCGGAAATGGCAGAGTAAGAAAAATGTTTGAGGTCCCCTGCGTTGTTTCGCCAATAAGCCACAAACGGATGGATTGTCACCTGCAGTTTGTTCCAGTGATGGGACTGTACCTCATCCTGTGTAACCATAGCGTAGTTTTCGGAAAAATCTCCAATAACAATTACCTCTGCAGGAGCTAGTGTTTCCTTTAGGCCTTTCAGATAATTGCCTTGGGCACGGGCGACAAAATCATGCTTTACAAGTATTTCCAGCTGCTCGCAAAATGATCGCACAAAATCTTCAGAAGTTTGCGTAACCACCTCTAAGGTGGACCTATCAGTATTAGTCCACTTTCGGTACTCAATGTTATCGATTTCTCGGTTATCATGAATCATATCATGGCCATGAATATTCACGTAAGTTGCAATATTGCATGTATTTAGGCAATACAAACTTCCCAAGGTCATGTTAGTTCATGTGAGGTCATGTCAACCTGAAAATCTGGAAAATAGTTCAGTTTGCCACCGATGACTTGCGCAACAAATTTGACGATAATCGGACTAAGGTAACCAGAGTTATCATCGATAATATGGTAAATAGCCTCGGGACATGCATGCATTTGGTCCTATGACAATACTCGAAGGCCGATATCTCAAAAAGTTTTCAAGTCTCCGCCTTTCTTTTTGCAGGTTCTTAGATAATATCACGACCATTAATATAGCACCGTTTCGTCGAATTAGGGGCAGGCAAACATATATAAAAATATATTTGTATACTTTGACCTGGTTAGGTCAAAGGTCACGGGGAGGTCACGTGCAACTTTTGCCATATTTCTGAATGGCCCAGGGCTTCTGCACACTTTGACACCAATTTCATTCCGCTAAGTTAAATAACACGAGATATTTGCAATTTATTGATGTCAAGTCGGTAAAAAATCGTGACCTAGGATGACCTCTAGATCTGACCCCAGAGGTCACTCTGGGCTAAAAGTTGGCGTGATGTGTTCTTTTACTTGGTACTACAGGTGTACCAATTTTCATCAAAATCGGAGGGGGTCGGGGAATTTCTTGTGCGATTTGACGTGGAATGACCCATATATTTAATTGCTATGGTTTCGATAGTGATAAACGTTCATTCTGCATGGGATTGCAATCATGTTGATGTACAAACTCACCTACTTATCATTCAATGTAGCAGGGAAAAATCCTGCCAAACAAAGCCATGTATGCATCGAATGTAAAAATGTCGCAGGCTGTAGCTCGAAAACCGGAAGTCGGAGAGGCCTGAAAATGTCACAGGCGTGTTTAGGGCTGCTGATAACCCTATAGACTCATTTTCATCAAAATCTGAGATGTGGGGGTGCAAAATCGAAATTTTATTTGTCGATCTGTCGTGGAACGCCCCAGCAGCAATTTGCTCTCCCATCTAGCTTTCCAGACATGAACTAAACAAGTACATCGAGCAACTTTTAATATCAACAAGAATTGGTTTCAACCAATTTTGTCAGCTTTTTCATGCAAAATAACTTTCTTGGTGGTGAGAATAAAAGTATTTTACATTGTTTTAGTATGATTTACATTAAACCATTTTATATTCCAAAGCCTATATTGAAATAGTCACATGGGGTTTGTTGTGAATATTAGGTGTGAATTGTGAGCAGGACTCGGGTGTCGGGTACACATTTGTGAACATCATTTTCTCTGCACCATTGCTCATGAAGTTGGCTTATAACCTCATCCTTCACTAATAATACAACCACAGCCAATTTTGAGGTCTGAGGCGGAGTGGCGTATTATGCCTTGGTGGCGAATGGTGCAAAGGTTGACTGGGGCCATGAAATGCATTTTGTGAGTGCTTGAGATCTTGACCACAAATCTGTTGAGACAACAATGGAAGTTAGCAATAATTCCAATGAATCATGGGTGAACTTGGCTCATCAGTCGTGGGACTAGTGTTTGTTGAAGTGTTCACAGAAGTGTTTGTTGAAGGATGATCCTGGTTGTGTGGTCCACCCAAGATGAGTGAGTGTGATTCATCCTGAGCTCTGCCAGCCAAAATATTATTGGTGTATTCACATCACATAATGCCTATTCATCATAAATATTTGTTTGTGAACTTTGGGAATACATCACCCTTTATTTATTTTATTTTATCCCAAAAAAAAAAAAAAGAGAAACCCTATTAACAGAATTATTTACACGCACCACCTGCACTCAGGTAATATCAATCAAATTTGCAATACACCATGGATATATTTTTTGGGTATCTTAGCTACTGAGGGCATTTCCCACTAGATGTATTCCTTGGCACAATTGCACCTATTCATGATTTAGCTTGCTGACATACAGCATGAAATGCTAACATTGATTTTTAATTCCATTAAAGTAATACTACCTGGTTATGGACAACTCATTTTTTAGTGCACCAAAATTTTGGACATGGCTCAGTTTGTCAAAATGTTAATGCATACAAAAATGCTAACATTGGTTTTCAGCCCCACTAAAACAAGGTTACTTGTCAGCAAGTGCATAGCTACTTTTTTAACCCAGCTAATAAAAATTGTACTCCACTACCAAGAAAAAGGAAATCCTACACTGGTTTTCAGAACAGGCTGGTTATTTGGGCTTAGGGGCACATCGACTGCTTCAGTCATACAGCACCCGGGTTTTCAGAACAGAAAATGCTGACAAAGGAAGTTCTAATAAGCAGCCTCTGGGACTCCAGAAGGCATCCCTTGAAAGATAAAATGTCCCCACTATATGGGTGGCAAGAACATGGGTTTTTAGAGTCCCTGCTCCAGAGCAAGAGAACATTGTACTTAGTGTACATGCACTTTGTTTTGTATGTGGTGTTTGCAGATCTGCAATTCTAGTGGTTGAGATTGAGAAAAGTGTCCAAAGCTGTGGTCAGGATACCAACTGGTATGTTAGTTTGAGTGGTAACAGTATGTGGAATAACCAGTAAATTTGTCTTAAAAGGTGTTTTGGATTTCTTGGAACATCTTTTTGGTATGCAAGGTTTATGAACATGATTTGGAAGATGTAACCATTCGTTTTCTCTGGAAATGCTTCCTTTTCAGTTCCAATGATGACATCAGTCACATTGGTATGGTGCAATGTCAGTTACAGCACTGAGGCTTTGGTTAGCTAATGCTGCAAGTGGTTCACATACCTTAATGAGTTCACTCTGCTGCAACCTGCAGGCTTTGGCACATTTAGGACAGTGAACCCATGGCAGCTAAAAAAGTATAAGCTCACCTTGTTATCCTAAAAATACAGTTGAATTGTTGTATGGGACTGGGTCACAACCCGCACACACTGAAACCATTTTCAGACCAGTGAGCATTTTCATAAGTTATATTGATGAGTCTGTTTCTCCTGCATCATCTTTCCTCAGGACCTCCAACAAATACTATGAGAATTCATAATTAAATAGGAAAGCCTAACCTAACCAAAACTAACCTAACCTAACATACCATACCATAATCTACTCTTGTCTAAACTAATATAAATCTACATTTTAATATAAAAACCTCAATGGTTAGCATGAAGTCACCTGTATGTCATGGTACCAAACCATGCATGTTTAATTTCTTTCAGCAGTTTCGTGGAATGGTGGTGGTGCCCCATATATGTGGCAGAGGCAGAAATTAAGCATTTTGAGGGTAAATTAATTTTTTATCATTTTAAATTAATTTAATTCATTCATTTCCTACTACTGACAAAATTGAGAGCTTTAGCGATCCCAGGGACAATCCTCACCTGGAATAAAATTTCATCTGTGGGAGGAAAATGCAAGTGCTTGTCTCTGGGTCTCCAAGCAAACCTAGGGATGTTCTGAGTGGAGTACCTCAAGGCTCTGTGCTAGGTCCTGTTATTTCTGATCTATGTGAACTATGTACCTCATGATATTCTGTTTCAATTCAAGGTTTTTGCAGATGACCTAAAAATATACATGAAACTTAAGTATAAATCTGTCTCAGACCTGCTGGCTGGCATTTCACAGGGTCAAAAAGAAATAGATACTCTGGTTGGTACTGCCAAGTCATGGGGGCTAGCAATGAATGCCAAGAAATGTGCAGTTCTGAAAAGTGCACCATGGCTCATATGACTAGAAATCTTGGTCCTTATGCAAATTATTATCTGGATGGCTTTCATGTGAGCTTTGTTGAGGTCCATACTGACTTGGGCATCACAGTAGATACAAACCAGCAATTTCATCAACATGAATCAATACTGTGGACAAGAAACATAGAGGGGATGAATGGTCTGGATTATGTAGCCTGATTACAGAAACTAGATTTGCACTCAGTTAAAGGTAGATTAATTTGAGCACATGATTAAATGCTGGAAGATTTTTCATGACCATTCTGCCATTAAGATCACCAACATATTTGTGCTGGCACATTCAGTGAAAACACATGGCCACTCCCTGAAATTGGCACACAGGCAAGCATCAGTAGATTGCAGGAAGATTTTTAGCCTCAGATGCTGTGCCACCTTGAATTCGCTGCCACCGGAATTAAGATGTGTTAATCTTAACAGACCTACAGACATTTAAAGCAGCACTGCATGCAAATATCTGCACATTGTTGTACAAATATATTGAATAGGACTAACTATGGCAATATACAATAATCATACTTGTAGAGTAGCTTTACTTTATACTTCATCTTTCTTAGCTTCCATGATAAATATTTTCTGACTAAAACATATTAGCAGATGTGGCTACTCTAAGCATACAATTTCTGCTTAGGGTACACTTTGCAGTTCCTGTGTCTTGCCCTGTCTATCTGATAACCATACTTTTCTTTAGTCTAGGGGACTGGCATGCCTGCAGATACAGGCTCCCATTAAGTCATAAAGTGTTAAGGCTTAATAATGGCCACAAGGGCCCATCTGGGTCAAGCCTGTCTAGAAGATATTAGAAAGTACATGTTCACACCTATCAATTCCAAACCCATGCAATCCCTCCACCTGTGCCACCACAGCCAATCTCATCAGTATGACATCGCAAAGGAAGTTGCCAAATCCACTGCTAGGTACACCCCATATAGTACAACATAATACTAGCATAATGTTATACCCTATATAGCTAGTGAAAATACTCAATATCCCATGCATCACAAGTTAGAATTCAAAAACAACATTTTCCTGTCTAAAAAAATTATCCACCCTACTTTTAAAGACATTCAATGAGAGACTCCCCACTGCATCAGCAGGCAGCCTATTCCATTGGTCAACAACCCTTTGACTGAAGACCTGTTGTCGTTTAACTGTCCTGCACCTCATTTTGTCTAACCTGAATTGATTACTCTAAACTGCAGAGCATCATTCAAATTGACCTGATCTAGCCCTCTAACAATTTTGTACATTTCAATCATGTCTCCCCTTAATCTCCTATACTTGAGTGAGTACATATCTAATGCATTAAGCCTTTCTCCATATTCTAAGTTACTTAATCCACTGACGAGTCTAGTGGCTTTGCGCTGGACTCTTTCTAACATATCTATATCCTTTTCTAGGTAGGGGCTCCATGCTTGTACAGAGTACTCCAAGAGCACATATGCTAAGTACAACTTTTTCATGACTTCCCTGCTCTTATATTTCACACTTCTATTAATGAGTCCCAGCATTCTGAGTGCCCTATTTCTAGCTGAGATACATTGTTTTTCTGCTTTAAGGTCTTTTGAGACCAACACACCTAAGTCCCTTTCCTCTTCAATAACATCCAGTTCCCTCCCTCCCATTTTATAACTGAATGTCTCGCCTGCAGACCCTATATGCATAACCTTACACTTATCATAGTTGAAAGTCATCTGCCATTGATCAGCCCACTCTTTTAGGTCGTCCAAATCTAGTTGAATATTACTAGATTGATCTCTGCTGTTAGCCACTCCTACCAGCTTGATGTCATCAGCAAATTTGAACACTCTATTCCTCAGCCCTACTTCAATGTTGTTCACAAAGATGATAAAGAGGAGGGGCCCTAGAACAGAGCCCTGTGGCACTCCACTCAGAACATCTTTCCAACCAGATTTACATCCATTCAATACTACCCTTTGTTTCCTTCCCTGCAACCATGCTTCAATCCAATGTAGAACTTTTCCTACAATCCCATGTTGTTGTAATTGATGAATTAACCTTCCATGTGGAACTTTATCAAAAGCTTTGCTAAAGTCCAAGTACACAACATCCATTCTGCTTTCATTGTCTACTTCTTTGGTAACATACTCAATGAACTCCAATAGGTTAGTTAAACAAGACCTTTGAGATCAAAATCCATGTTGAGTATCCCTTAAAAGGTTGTGCCTATCAAGATGAATCTGAACATTCTGTTTAACCAGCTTTTCTAGTACTTTGCAAACTAATGAGGTCAAAGTGACTGGCCTGTAGTTTCCTACACTCTTCCTATTTCCCTTTTTGAAAATTGGTACTACACTTGCATTTCTCCAATCTTCAGGTACTTCTGAATACTCCATAGATCGCCTGAAAATGATACCTAGGGGAGTTGCTAAAGCTTTAGCACACTCTACTAAGATCCTAGCATATATTTCATCTGGTCCGGAAGCTTTATAGGTTTTATATTCTGCAACTGCTTCTCTACGGCTTCTGTAGTTATTGTAAGATCCTCCAGCATATCACCTGCCATGGCATGGCCTACAGATGTTCCTATTGTACCAGAATTATCTTTAGTGAAGACTGATGAGAATTGCTTGCTTAGGGATTCCACAATGTCGCAATCATCAACCACTATTTCCCCATCTACCTCCAGTGGTCCCACACTACACTTTTTAGCCCTAAATTTATAGAAGCTAAAGAATCTCCTAGCATTACCTGCTGAACATTCTCGAGCAAAGTTGATTTCAGCAAGTCTTTTAGATGCTCTAACACACCTCCTAACTTTATTTCTAGCTATTCTATATGATTCTAGGTTTAACCCAGAGTTAGTATCTTTTAGTTTCTTGAATGCTTGTTTCTTTGAGTCCAGTAATTGCTTAACTTCCCTAGTCAGCCACGAAGGGTGCTTAACCCTGTTTGATCTAATTTGCCTACTGGGAATGAACCTATCCTGACCCTGAAATAGCTTATCTTTTATCATTGTCCACATTTCATAAGCATCTAAGCCATTCAATATGACTTCCCAATTAATTTCACTTAGGAAGCTCCTGAACTCACTGTAATTCCCTTTTGTAAAATTCGGAATCAATGTTCTGTTGGTTGCTACCCTTCCAACATATAATGAGAAGCGTATAATGTTGTGATCACTATTACCAAAGGTCTCTCCTACGTTAACATTTTGCACAAAATTTTCCTCATTAGTAAGCACTAGATCTAATATTTTATTTTCCCTTGTAGGCTCGTGTATCATTTGAAAGAAGAAATTGTCCTCAAAACAAGCCATGAAACATCTTTCTGATTTGCTTACACCTATTGTTTTGTTTCCCAATCCTGCTATGTTGAAATCCCCCCAAAAAATAGTTCTCTCCTGTACTCTCCTACTTATCCTTCCTGCATCAGCCTGTCAGTGTTTTCATTCTGGTCTGGAGGTCTATAGAATGCCCCAATCCTAAATTTTGTTCCATTCTTCATAATTATATCTAACCACAAAGATTCTACTCCTGCACTATGTACTCCATCCTCTATGGAATGACATTTCATTACTTGCCTAACATACAAGAGAATGCCACCTCCTATCCTTGCCTCTCTTTGATAGGCATGCATGTTGTAGCCTGTCAATTCAAATTCTTGCAAGTTGTCTCCAAACATGCTTTTGTTAACCCATGCTTCTGTTATGCACACCAAATCTAGCTGTTCAGACAACATATATGCATGCAGTTCCCCAATTTTGTTCCTAACACTTCTGGCATTGACATAAAAACATGATAAATTATTCCTTCCATTGCTTGCTATGCTTCTCTCTTTATCAGCTACATCCCCCCATGTCCTGCCTAGTTTCCCTGTTTCCTGTTGAGAGCCTCCTCATACCTATTGCTGAGCAATTCCACTCCTCTCTTGCTCAGATGTAATCCATCTAAAGCAAACATATCCATCCTCCCCCAAAACTCCCCCCACAAATCCAAGAACTACACCCCAAGCTCCTTACAAATGTTGGCCACCCTGGTATTGAGCCCAATGGCCCTCGAATACCACTCCATGCTTGCATGGACCATAGGGAGGATGGATGTCACGACTCCTCTTTTCCTACTTCCTGCTAAACTACCTATCAAAGCCCTATAGGCTTTCATTGTTTCCTCTGTATTATTTTTTCCTACATCGTTAACTCCAACCTGCACAATTACCGTTGCACCCTCTCCACTTCCCCTCATTACTCCCTCCAGCCTATCCCTAACATCTTTCACCTGCGCTCCCGGGTAGCAAACACGCATCCGTCTGCTGGGGTTCTTGCTACAAAATGTTCAATCCATGTACCGAACCCTGGAATCCCCTATGACTAAAACCTCTCTCTCTCCATCTCTATCTTCAGCCATCTGGTCATCCCCACCTCCGTCCCTCTCATCATTACCTTCCCTCTCCTCCAGTGCATCAAACCTATTTTTAATTGGGACACCCATGTCCACCTTCCTTAGCGCCAGTCGGGTGCTATGGCGCCTTGCCACCTTCCAACTGCCACCATCCCGGACCAAGCCATCCAAACTCCCATCAGTCCTCCGCTCGGGCACCCGAGTTGCCTGGCTGGCACCTCCCATGATGGGTCCCGCCACCAAACACTTCAAGCGCTCCACCTCCCCCATTAACATATCTAACCTCTTACTCAAGTCCCCAATAATTCCCACACACTTACAATTCCCAGTCTCCTTCCATTTTTTTCCGTTTTTCCTTTCTTTCTACTCTTAGTACTAAGTCTAGTTACTGTAAGCTTGTAAGCCTACAAGTATCTACTGTAATATATCTACAGTAATACAGTAATATAGCCTATAAGTATCTACAATACACTATAATCCCGTATAATTACACTAGATATGAAGATACCTACTGTAATTTATGCCCACTATTTTAGTCCTAAAATCTATCTTAAACTTACACACCAATTTGACACAAACTTATTCACTACAGAAGCCTACACTATAGAATTATACACTCTAGAATTACACACTAGAGCTCACACCACACAAATATACACCACTGAATCAAACACTGTAGTACCCGTCCACAACACCCAACAATCCTGCAGTTACACTAGGATATGAAGATATACCTAGTGTAATGCTATGCCTACTATCTTAGTCTTGAAATCTATCTTAAACTTAAACACCAAATTGACACAGCCAACACCCTTAGAACTTAACAAAATGGCGCTGGGCAGCCTCCCTGGGTTAATATAGCCTAATTTGCTGGTCAAAAATACTTATTTGATAAAAACTGTTGAAATATACGCTCAGAAGCAACCGCTAAATATCTATACACAATTTATCCCAGTATACCGTCCTTTTCCGCAACACTTAGCTCGTATGTAGTAGCCCCACCAAACACGTGTTTCCTCCTCCACGCCAGGCGGCAGACCCTTTACAGACCCTTGACCATTCATCGGTCAAGGAACTCAACTCTGGGTGAGTGTTGCTCAAGAATTTGGGGAGCCAACCAGGTGACAGGTGAGAGGTGAGATGGATAAATTATGATGCAAAGAATAGTAGTGTGGCATAAATGGAGCATTATGAAAGTTATCACTATCACAAAACAACAAACAAGCATTTCCAGAGAAAACAAGTGGTTGTATCTTTAGAATCGCGTTCATAAACATAGTTTTTTTTATTATAAAAATCCAAAACCTTTCGACAAAAAAAATCGAATAACCAGCATTTTTGTGGGAATCAGTTTGTTTTATTGACATTTTTGTTCCCACACGTCTCATTACAAGTCCATTTGTCCAGCATGAGCCTGGGGTACTAAAAAAGTTTTGGGACAAAATATCTTACAAAGTGCCTTAATTCACATCCTTTAACACCGCATGCACATGTTGCGTCACATATGCCTCGAATGTATTCACAAGTACCTACTTATCCGTACATAAGCTGCATTGATGAATTGAAAGGGTTCCAATGTAGCATTTACCCCAGGAAACTGTACATCGCATGAACAATGGTAACAAATCACTTACGACGACATTCTCGCAGCAGCAGCGGTGGACGGGATCAACCGGCTGACCCTCGACAGGAAAGGACGGAATAGATGTGTGAAGTTTCCGGGACCAAATTAATTAAGCATGGCGGTAGTTGTATCAATGCTGGAGGATTTTAGCTTAAGATTAGTTTTCAATAATGTAAATTTAAGGTGTATTTACCGCGACTTTAAACAAAAAAGACGCTTGCAATTTTTCGGTCACCACGGCAAACAAAACATCACTTTAGAGGTCCTCGTGGCCGTCATGCACCAGCCCAGTCATTGATCAAATTGGGGACATATCAGAATCTCTAATACTCAAAACCTATAATGCTACAGAACCTATAATACCCAAACGCATAATGCTTCAGAGCTTCTAAGTAGTCGTCTTGGGAGATTACTCAATACCTATAATGCTCAAAACCTATAATGCTTCAAAACCTATAATGCTCAATTCGTATAATGCTTCGTTTCAACTACTATTCAGAAAGCATAACTCTCCAAACAGCTAATGCTTCAAAACCACTCAAGCTCAAAGCCTATAATGCTTCAGAACCTATAATGCTCGGAGCTTATAATGCTCAAAACCTACAATATCAGCTTACGACTGCACGCCATAATCGGCCGTACGGTTGACTGCGTCTCCATCGTGGTCTACCAAAGGGAGACACCGCGCGAAAGTTTCCAGGCGCAT
>JAOTOL010000584.1:77500-90298 GCA_034440575.1 Imbricaverruca yamaguchii | reverse complement strand
AAGGGACAGGGGAAGGGGACCAGGGAAGGGGACCGGGGGGAAGGGGACCAGGGAAGGGGACCGGGGAAGGGGACCAGGGAAGGGGACAGGGGAAGGGGACCAGGAAAGGGGACCAGGGAAGGGGACCGGGAAGGGGACCAGGGGAAGGGGACCAGGGAAGGGACAGAAGGGACCAGGGGAAGGGACCAGGGAAGGGACCAGGGAGGGACAGGGAAAGAGGACCAGGAAGGGACCAGGGAAGGGACCAGGGAAGGGACCAGGAAAGAGGATACACCATATGATCTATGTTTGTAGATGGAATCGGGCAAATCGCATAGCATGAAGTCCATTAGCCGCACCGCCTACACGCCCCACGGTGAGCGGAACATAACTGCATGCAGACCATTATATTGTGTGCCCAGTTGGTCGCAGTTGGCAGCAATAAGTAGTCCATAAGGAGGCATTGAAACTCATTGCTAATTGGAGCCGGCTGGACTGTATTGATGCATAGCAATGTGCGACTTTGTACAGATCAATACTGTCATGGATACATTTTCACCAACTTGCGTCATGTGCCCGATTTCTGAAATAAGGTGGATTTCTCTACATTTTTGTCCATCGAGTGTTCATGTTTCAACTTCTCCTCAAGCGGTAAGTATTCAGCTTAGTCACAGTAGCCAGGGTAGTTAATTAGCTTTTGACATACCGTCGCGTCAGTGAATCTGCATTCGGCTGGAGAAGATGCTTGTGTATGTTATCAGCTAAGTGTGTCGCCGCGGAGATGAAATTTCGATTTCTTCTTCTTCTTCTTTTAATCTTGTTGGAAGCGACGACGATTACGTTTTCCTTAATGTTCTTTAAGGTCAAAATGGTGGCTTTCGAAAATTAACCAGGTCGTTGCATTTGCTTCATTTCGTTCGGTGGTAGTTGTCCTTTCTCTAGCATGATTTGCTCATGCTCATGCACCATGAGCTAGCATAGGCTAGATGACTGCACAATCTGCTAATGTGACCAGCAGCCACCATTTCGTCTATTCTACACTACTGACTTTCAGCTCTACCCTATACTACCATCTCTACAATCTCTACCTTGGACTACCATTTCTGCTACATCTAAACTTAACTTCAGGGTGGTCCGGCGGTGCCAAGCCCCCTCCCCAATACCGCCGATATCTGTAAAGTGTATTCCCTTCTCTCCTACTCCACCACCAAATGGAAGACCAACACTGAACACTCCAACGCACCATGCCCACCAACACCACAACAAGGAATCGACTGGTGATTTCTGTATCTGCCGCCGGGGTCGATGGTCTCCTTTATGACCAGCCTTGACCCTGGAAGGTGGAGCCCGAACATAAGCCCCCCACACACGCGCCATCTAAAATCGGGGAGGCTCTTGATCCCAGGTGTGCAACACCAAGGGCGCACACATCTTGGAAGCAAGTCAAACACCTCTCAAACAAACAAGCTCACCATAACACTAGACACGCACCGCAACACCTCCCAGGGGGATTATACACGCAGGGGAGCTAGAGGGGATGCCAGAGGAGAGATCGACTCGCAGGTTCGCGAGCCACGGTATCTCCTCGGTATACTGGCCCCCACCACCAACAAACAAACTAAACACTCACATTATCATCCTAGCTTTCACCTCCAAACATCAACCCACACAAGTCAAAGCCGGTTATATCACATACAAAGTAACAGTGTTACTTTGTGTGTGATACCATATTGGACTTCCAAAGCATTATTTTAAAATGCCTTGAAAATTCAAGATTCTTTCACCCGGAACGCTATTTTTTAACCTCGGTAAAGGCTGCTGTATTCTAATTTAGTTTACATTTGTTTGTTTGGGGCCCAAAAGACATTATGGCCCCCTCTTTGAAGCGCTTCGGGGGCCAGTGGCCAGAATGTCCCCCCCCTGTAACCGCCAGTGAGTAACACCATGCGTACCTCCTCGTCGCTGTTCCTTTTGTCAAGGATATGGCCAAACGAAGGGGCTGCAAACACACAAACCCCACATGTGGCCTCGGTGCCGGTCCACACAACACCAACGACTCCAATAGTAGAACAAGGAAATGCTCGGACTGCTGCGGGGACCACGGCTTCCGGGACGGGCTTTTCCTCAGTGGAGGAAGGAGAAAGACATTCTCCGACTCATCCACATCGAGTGCATAGCCCCGTCGCGGGCAAGGGCTTGGGGTGACGAGCAGAACCCGCTGCTTACCGCGCAGCTCACGCAGACACACACACACCCTACAGTCACCCCTCAGGGAAACCGTATCCTACAATTGTCATTCTGCCAGAACCCAGAACAAAATTCATGACACAAGCACAGGCACCTCTTCTCATACCACACTGCGAAACATACAAATCACCACCCTTATCACTCCCCCTCCCACCCAGAACCAACCCAAGATCCCAAAGCACTACCCGCACGACGCAAAACACCTCCTCCACTAAGGAACAATATCGGACTCAGAAGACGAATACATTAGCTGCGACACCTCAGGAACCACCTCAGACTACTCAAGCACCGACAACAAGAGGAACCAACAAAACATGTACTGCAACCAGCAACAAACCAAGCACAACAACCATGAAAACCAGATCACGTACCAAATCCACTCGACAATAGACAGCATCCGAACAAAGACATCCGAAGAAGTCCTCAACCCACTCTCTCCAAACTCTGCCCTGACATATACAAATAAGAAAGAAGCGAAACAGGTTGGCGCCAGTCCGACACAAGGACCTGAAACAAACGTGAAAAAGAAAGATACGAGAAAAAAAGAGAAAAAAAAAGAACAAATAAAAACAAGAAGCTAAACACAAAAACAAACAAACAAAACAAAAGAAAGAAAAAATAAAGAAAAAACAAATATTGTATGACATGACAACAGTGTATGACATATGGTTCTTGAAATGTTTAAACGAAAGGCGATGACCCCCACCCTCAACTGCTACCAGGCACCGTCCGGACCACCACCTCCAAAAGACCTAAAGCGACGTAAGCAGGCGATATCATGTATCGGTGGCAGGCTACTATAATTAAGTCAACAACAACAAGAACTATTGTTGTGCTTTTGATACGGAGAACACTTTGGATACCGCGCACTATCCTAATTATTTTGCTTGTTGTGGTATTTGTCGCTGGAAGTTGCACTGAAATTTGTCGAGCCGGTTGTTGTGTTCTAGAAAGTGCTGACCATGCGCTCGACCTGCTCACTTTTGGGGTGGAGTGATCTTTTTGTGGCTTTGACAATGGAACGGTTATGCTTTCCCGGCAGGAGGCGAAAATGTGTCACTTTAGTACAGTAGGTATGTTAGATAATTGTTGCCAAAATGCTTGAAAAACTGGCAATATGTGTCGTCAGGCCCAACCGACGTGTTTGCACAATTGCTGAGGGTAAAGTGTAATTCGTGCATTGTGTCCGAATTAACATTAGCTTTGAACCTCTGTGTTGTTAGAGTTAAAATTTGCTTTGACCACAAGGTACAGTAACAACTGCAAACTTAACAACTTGAACACTTACTGCAGTGGTGGTGTCGATGTTGTCCCCAGATACTCTGCCGTAGTGTAGTGTAAGGTGGTCTATGGCTTGTTGCGGGTCAGCAATACGCTTTCCCTTCACCGTCAGCTGAGAAAGGAGCCTGGTGGTGGACGGTTAAGGTTGAATCCCTTTATCAGGTCCCAAATTCTGCCAGTAAGGGTGAACCTATTAAATTGAGCCTCAAAGGACTACCAACAGCTTTGTAGTGCTGTGCGAATTGTGGGTCGGCAGTGTTTTAGATTGTCTGTAAGCTGATAGGTGCACACGCATCCTTTTATATTGTTTGTAGGCACGGCGCCGTGCAGTGATTGGCCTTTGACAGCGTGGGATTCACTATGGAGAAGATACCTTTTTCCTATGGTGCCCTCTCTTTGGGACTGCGTCACGTGCTGCTGAGCTGATGGCTCGGAGCACTTTTTTGATTGAGTTGGTCTGTGAAGTTGCCAGGTTGAGGTCCACCTGATTCTCGAATTTGGCCAAGACCCCCCCACCCTCTTTTCAAGTTCCAAGCTGGTCTGCATAGCTCAGTGTGGATGATGGCGTCCGTGCTGAGCCTAATTGTCATTGGGTGGTGATCTCTCAGTCCGGGAACGTCCGAAACTGACCAGGCAAACAGTGATCTTAATCGTTCGGAGCAATACGTTAAGTCGATGCAACTGTCCTATTCCCCAAAGGTCGGGTTCTGGTTGATGGCAGCTGCGGTGTTTTGACGTACTCAGTTGTGATTAAAGATACACTGGTGAAATTCCCCGCCTCTAGGGGCCTTCCGATCGCTACTCCATGAGGGATGTTTAGCGTTAAAGTCTCCCACAATTTGTACTGGTTGGAGAGCCTGAAGAATTAGTTAGTTATTAAGGCTCAGGGCGCATCGATTTCATTGGTCATGTAGCGCCCAGCGTGAACCAGTAAGTCGCTGGGCTCCCGCATGAATGTGGTCTGGTAATGGGCAACTTTGAGGCTAACTGCTACGCAGTTCTGTGGAGAATTTAACACTGTCCGGTCTTTCCGGTCAGAGCCTCACAACCCGTCTCGGGGGGATCCTTTTACACCCACGCTAACTTCCAGATTAAACGTTACTACACAACAAAATTGGTGCCATCGGAAAGCGCTCACCGAGTAGGGTTCAAACCCACCTGAAAATGTCATCTCCAAACGTGACTTAACTAGTTAGTCTATGTGATCACGACTGACATCAAATTTTTAGCTCTGGGGACTTCATTTTTGGAGATATTTTAAGAACAAGGTCACTTGGAATCAGAAAAGAAAGACGAAATCGACCTGGACCATAGCATTTTTGTCCACACAATAACCCAATGTTTTCTTGTGTGAAAGTTTCGAAAGTTGAATTTGCAATTTTTCTCAATTTTGTCTCTCGAGTAGATTGAGTAGATCACAAAACGTCGTTTCAAGTCAACTTTCTCGAATAAAAATTGTACTTTAGTCAGAATGTTCGATTTAACCGTACTTTGCAACCATGCAAAACTAATGCTTAATCATGAAAGAAAAAATCCCCGGATGGATTTTTGTTACATCCATAAAGATTAAAAAACGCTGAAAGTTGCATGCAAATATCTTTATCCGTGAAAGCTTGACGACTGGTTGAACTTTTTTGGAGGTGACCTCACTACACGTTGAATAACTCGTTGACCGCAGATGGTCTGATTTCAAAATTTCCACACAGCATGCCAGATTGATGTGGAAAATGTGTGAGAAATTGCGCGCCGTTTTGTTCGCTATCCGACGAAAACCTTAGGCGCAGTAAAAAGACCTCACGTGTCGAGGAGGATTAATTACATTAATCGACGATGAGTTATGTTTTAGCTGGACGTACAATGCAGAACATGTTCCGTCATCCAACCATGTGTGAAAAAGGTGAGCACAAAGTATTTGACGTTGGCATGTTGGCAGTGACCCACACGAATCCATGATAGACACGTGTTGTCCAGCTGATGACGGCCTCCATGAATGGCTTAGATTGGTTGGTTATTGGTTTTACGACTCATCGACCGTTGAGTCATGTAGCGTCGCCAATCTCTCACGCCGATTGGTCGCGGGGGAAGAGTAGCGACAGGTGAGACTCGAACCCACAACCTTTCGATTGTGAGACGAGCAACTTACCCCTAGGCTACTCGTCCCCCATGAATGGCTTAGATCAATCCAGTTCAAGCTCCGACTCTACCGGGCAATTGTGGATATTTCATAACATTCTTGCAATGCGGTCTACCGCCGCTACTCGATATGCCAGTAACACACGCTCACTCCAGTTACCTCACCCGAACCGACAAAGGCTGCGTAGACACGGAGGTGGTTCTGGCGCCCATTACAGTACCCACCAGTCACTTAATCTATCCAATCCTTTGTGTGATCCCTGGGCAGCAATTCCTGATGTCTTCCATTTCACAAGATATATATTTTAGTCCGGTCCCAGTATATCTCCAGGCAAAGCAATTCATGTACAATACACAATATTTTGTTATATTTAGTATATTTAGTCTGCCAGAATTGCATAGAGAACACCACATGGTACGTCGAGAGACAGGTGCACTTCCTGTAGAAAGAGAAATGGCAACACATGGTTAGCTTTAAACAAAATGTACCATAGCGGACTTCTTCCAACAAGTGAAGCAACAACCGCTGATGCAAATATGTTCGAACTGTCGGATACAGTTGGGAAGAATCACATGCTGTAATGTCTACTTCTTAGGTCCCATGCTATTCCCGATGTCTATGTCACATATATAACATATTGCTTCCTAAACTGTACATCTGTGCGATTTAGATACTTGAGGTATGGTGTACTAACACACCACTCTCGAATTATACATCCGATATAACCGTTCCGTTATGCATTACAGTGTCAACACGGTCGGTATTTCCTACGCAATCTATCACTATCACAATTAGTTACGAAGCTGTAGATAACCACGCGGACAAAAGGACGGAATCGTCTGCATTTCTATTTTACCCGTCCCGTCTCGGGGGTCTTCAACCGCCCCCCTCAGGTTTTTCGCGGATAGCGGACGAACGGCGGGGGGCAGCGCGCCTAAATTTCGCATACATTTTCCCCACATCAATTTGACATACAGATTCAAGATTTGTAGGTCAGGTCATCTGGGGTCAAAGAGTTAGTCAATGTCTAGTGAGGTCACCTCCAAAAACGTTCAACCAGTTGTCATGCTTTAACGGATACAGATATTTTAATGAAACTTTCAGCGTTTGCTTATCTTTACGGATGCAACAAAACGTACGAGTTGAATTTTTTTTCGTTTTTGACTACATATATATTTTGCGTATTTGCCATCTTGCAGTTCAAACACAGGATTCTGGATAAAAAAAACATTTTTTTTTTATTCGAGTAAGTTGACTTCCAACAACATTTCTCGGTCTGCTCTACCCATTGTATATGGAAAATTAAAGAAAATTTGAAAACTCAAAATTTTGAAATTTCCAAAAAAATATTAAGTTTTATTTTTTGGTGGGTAAAAAAAAATGATAGCCCTGGTCGATTTCGCTGTCCTTTTCTCATTCCAAGTAATTTTTGTTCTCATATATCCACAAAATGAGCTCCCAGAGCCAAAAACATAATGTAAGTCGTGAAAAGTCTTGAAAATCTACCCCACTGGTGACGTCACTTTTGGGGTAACATTTGCCTTGGGGGTGGACCCGGACCCTACTCGTTGAGCGCTTTCTGATGATACCTCTTTCGTTTTCGTGCGATGTTTAGTTTGGATTGTAGAGGGGGTCTTCAACCGCCACCGAGACAGGGTGGGAGAATTTGACAGGAAAGGGTTAACACGCGCCCTGGAGGGGTGGGGAAAAAAGCCATCCACCACTCTGGTTTTTCATATCTAACTTCAGATTTTACCGGCCGATATACGCCATTGTTTGCGTACCTTCTTAGAAATGACCGGCACGTTGCTTACAGGAGGGAAAAGGAAAATCGGCCGAGTTGTTTTTAGAGTTAGGGGTCGTTGAAATACAAACAAATCGCACCTCCAGAGCACAGAAATCATCGCTGATGCGATTATAGTTTATTGGCATAAGGGAAGTGTTCTTGGCAACCTTAGCAACATGTTTGATGCATATTGCTATGCTATATAGTTTCCGAGTCATGCTAGGTCACCGAGGTCAAGTCAGGTCAAGATCATGACAAGTTAATGGAACCAAACTTGGTCAACTGGAATGTTGTCATAAATGCAAATGGCTGTCATGCGATTGATGTCACTTTGTATGTTCGCCTACACGTCTCGAAAACTACTGTTTGTCATTGTGTACCTAAGCGTTTCCATACTTTATCCATGTACGTCACTCCATATTTTGCGAAGTCAATTGCGCCGAGCCGCCCAACGGAGCAGTTAAACAGTCGGCCCGGTTCCGGTAGCTGCAGCAGGTGATGACTTGATAAAGTGCTGCTATGTAAGTGACCTGAGGTCAAATGCCGGGTTTAGCATTTGCATTGCATCATTAGTAATGTCCACAACATCAGTGATGCCAATTTTGCAGGATTTGAACATAAGGACATCGACCCATAACTATGACAAGCCAAGCCACGTTAAACTAAATAAATTTGGTATTTTGACCTCATTTCACCTTGAACATATCGACATAAGGTCGTTAAGTTTGCACATTATAGAGATCACTACCGCATTAATCCTTCCAGCGAATTTCGATGCTCCAGCTTTAATAGGAGACGATATCTTAGGGGGTGGAATTTCCCCCCCCCCTCCCTGCAGTGCGCGTAATCTTTAGAAGCCCTTCAGGTCGCGTGTTAATCTAATTGCAATTAGCATTACTGGTGTTTGAATAAACACCCTTGGTGCCTTGGGAATAATGGTCGAAGGTAAGTACCGCAGGCCCGAAGTAGATATCGCTAGTTACTGTAGCAGACTAACCTCACAGACGTTCATTTGCACACCATCTGCGGGCCGGTCAGAGTACAATCCCGAATGCAGGAATACGAAAGCAAGATCAAGATTTTCATTTGGTTGACTTCGCCCCCACACATCCCCCGGCACCTGCAGCGGCACGTTCTTCAGGTCGGTGGTTGTGTAGTGGGGTGCCGGTCCGTGAACCAGCACACCCAGGTGACCGGCGTTGGGGTAAGTGAGTTTTGAAGGGTTGAAGCCGGGCGTGGCGCTGGCATTGTTGAGCAGGATCTGGACGCAGTCGCGCTCGCTGGTTGTCAGGGGTATAGCCATCCGGCCACCGTCAGCCGCACACCGTCTCTTGATGGCGTCTCGCGACATGTGCGGATACACGCGGTAGGCGGTGACACCGCCACGACCGCACGAGCTGTAGCCGGCAGGAGGATGCTTCATCTGGCGGATGTACGTGTCGCCCTGATCAGTGCGCAGTTCTGAGAAGAGGACGCAAGTCAGCGACAAGCGGTGGAAGCCGACGCAGGCATCACCCGCCTTCAGGCAGAGGACAGCGCACTGAAGCAGGCTGCCGGAGGGATGTCGCGCCAGCTCATCGCTGGTGGTGTTTCCGCTGCCTGTCGCTACCGGGCTGCTACCGCCGTCAGTGTCGGACAGACCGTAACGCGCAGCGCCTGCAGACCACCCCCAGCCGAGGAGGCAAAACAGCAACATCGCCGACATGTTGGAATGTCTCTCACCTCCTTCGCTCCGCTTTCCCCTCCTCTGTCGTCCTCCTATGCCCGCTCCGTCGGCTACCTGAACCTTCACACGCTCCCCTCCTCTCGTCACGGCCGGACGTATTTATTCCGCTCCTGTGTCGAGAGAAGACTGGTCAAGAAAATGTTGGCACATTGGTTGGTCAGTGGATGAAGAAACAGTTCTGTTGTGTGCCATGTTTGGCTAGGAAGGTTAGGTTGTGTAATTTCGCTAGAGCTGAATTATCTGCGGCATTCCCGTCTTCTAGGATTGTCCATAGTGGCATGGCTAGGTGGACGCATTGTATTCGGGTCGCGCAGCCGTGCGGCTTAGGTTTACAGTAAGGGTAAAGAGAAATTACTTTGTGTTTTATTTGTGTGTCCATTTTAGACAATGAGTTCTCAAATTTCTCTAGCTAATTCTTCATCTAGGCTTTTGACTGCGGGACTCTTCACTTTATGAATGACTAAGTGGAATCTCGCGGCGATGGTGCTCAGGTGGCTGAGGATTGGGGGGCACGCAAAATAATTGAGGGTGACAAATCGCCACTTTTCAGAAGTGGGGGGGGGGGGGCCACCCCCATCTGGCAGTGGTTACACCCATGCATTGTTGGTCTCCGTGTGGCCGGCGTCGCTCCTCAGCCCCCGCCAGGGTGGGCGCCGGTCTCATCCGTGCTGCAAGATGTCCGCCGGTGACGTACCGCTTTTTATCTCGGCTTATGCCGCTCGTCTGCCTGCATCGTCCGGGTGCTCAGTTTGCGCGTGAGATGCTTGCGTTGTGACAGCTCGGTGGAGCGTTGTCATGTTCAGCTGATCTAGTGCCGACAGCCCGTTGCCCCCTTTGGTGGTCTTCGAGGCATAGACGCAAGAACAGGGGAGCCAGGGGGGTCATGGCCCACCCACTGTTCAAAGTGGGAGCGCTAACAATGGTAGCTAGCCCTCCCACTTTTGAGACATCTAAATTTCCTAAATGCACCATGCACACATTTGAATATGTGAGAAAAAGCTCCCTGCAATCCTTAACTAAGCAAAGCTGTATGTATCAGCATCGCAGCACTTCACTTAAGTCATGTACACACTGGAGCATGACCCTACAACACCGCAACTAATTCAGGAGTTGATGGAATACAACATATGTATATATATATATATAGATTTTTTTTTTTTTTTTTTTTTTTTTTTTTTTTTTTTTTTTTTTTTTTTTTTTCACACCTTATATGATGTTATGAAAAGAATATAAGCAGATAATGTGCCAGCCAGTACCAAAATATGTTCATACTAGAGTATTATCGTGGTCCTTTGACTATTGACATCTTTAACATCAATTTCATCAATTTTGCCTAGTGTGAAAGGTTGTAATGGCAGATGGCAGTCACGTAACACAATGAAAGTAAGACATACAATGTGCAAGTGCAACTTCCTTCCCTTGATATTAGAGAGCTATGTATTATATACGGCTTGATCCTAGCTTCCACTTCAAGATTTACATGCAATTTGATTATTGAAGCATACAAATTACGACCACTATGCAGGTATTGCGTGACGGTAGTATGGAATAGAACGTACCCATTTCAACACTTCAATGGTTTGGCAAAGCACAGAGATATCCAACGTTTATATCGAGATACCTGGGTATTATCGGAGATGACATCCAAAATAGCAAAATACTTATTTCCATCGTTTATCATCGTAGCATAGATACGATAATGAAGTTCACACACTATTATATAAACTTTAATTGCGAGAACGCCACTCATAATCTTAGAATGTCCAGAGAGGATACGGCGCTCTAATGCGGCCTGACAAGGTCACATGAGAAGTGACATTAAGAGTGATGATGTGACAAGCAATGAGTGATGCTTATGATGTGACTTGAGAGGGCACATGAAAGGCAATGCTCTTGTGTGGTGCACTTGTGTGTTTTGCCATGGTGGCAAACAGTGGTCCGGCCAGGGTTTTCCTAATTTTCCTTCCGATCGAAAGAACTGTGGTGAAACAGAAGTTACCGGCGCATGAAGTGTGCCGAATAAATATTGTTCAAGTACCGAAAATATTATCATTAACAGAGGAGCAGCAAAGGGAAGTGGAGAGGGTGAAAGAGTAAGTGTGCATGTTGGTGTGAATGATGTAAGGAGAAGGATGGCTGAGGAAACAAGAAAACAGTTCAGGGCCTTGATAGTTAGGTTAGCAGAAAGTAGGAAGACAGGTGTGGAACAATACATCTACCTCTTGCAGGGTCAGCCTACATGGCCCCTGTGGCTCTCATTAAGTCTGAGCATTCTTCATGACTCTACTTACTGCTCCGACTGTTGTCTAGCTCTGGCTTCCTGTCCGGCTGGCGCTTCTCAAATTATGATTTATCTGAATTCTTCTGAGTTTGTCACCTCGAAGACCCAGGTACTTGTCGCCTGTGAGAGTCGCCTCCTGCCGACTCCCGAGCACCACCCCCGCCGATGGCCTGCTGCAACCAAAGCCAACATCGTTGCCTTCTATTATAACCGATGCCAGCGCCCTTCGTGTTTTGCTCTACAACCTCTGGCGATCGATGTTGGCCTTAATCACTTAGCTATGCAATCTGTGGCAGGACCCCTCGTCGGCAGCGCCTATAATTTGTGGGTAGGGAATGGCCGGTGAATGCAGTTCAGGGTGTAATGCTTGCTTTATGTGTGCTTGGCAAGGTGAGGTAATGAAGATTAGCAAGCCCGAAGAAAATGGCACCTACTAGCATGAATTCCGCTCCATCCACGCCGATTTCAACCCCTCTACTGCGGAACTTACAATGCAAATATAATATTATTGAACTTTAGCATGTAGCTCCCATATTTGTTGTGCGTTGCATTAGGGACTCCCCATTATATTACCATACAGCGTGATCCATTTATCAGCCATGCTGGGACCGAAAATGTGCTTGCGTTTTTTCTATCCGGCACATTGAGCTATCCAGCCTGAATTGACGATCCATACTTGATTTCCTTGGTATAAGATTAACGTTATCTAACCTTGTATTAGCCCCGTACTGTTCGGGAAACCAAATCTGCCCCCTGCAGAATATTCACGATAATTTGAAAACGCAACGAGATTCCTCTACTAAATTTTCAATCGCTGTTCCTGGATCCATGCTACGCCTTTCGCCAGATAAAACGCCACAAAGACATGACAGATCACGCGTCAGTGACGTCAGAGCGATGTCAGGTTTGCAGCGTTGTAACCGAAGCGCATGTGTGCACACAAATTGACATATAAACCGAATGAGCGAAGATATTTCGTGTCCATGCACGACAAGAAAGGGATAATTTGTGGATACTTCACATATTGTGTTGGTATTTTGCATTGTTATTTAGATTTGCATTGTCAGTATATCAAAGGAAAACGTTGATAGTAAAGCGGACCGAAATATTCTTAGCCCTTAAATCCAACCGGAAGAAAAAGAAAAATGGTCTTGAAGGAAATACCAGGAAGGTTGGTGTCACACCTTTTTGGAAATGTCTACAGATATGACTGAGTGATTGCTTGGAATGTGAATGACCGCGATGCATATGGCGCCACGTGGGCTCGGCAGGGCGCCGATCAACCGTGCTGCCACGGAGAAGGGAAGGAGAAGGAGGAGGAGGAGGAGGAGGAGGAGGAGGAGGAGGAGGAGGAGGAGGAGGAG
>JAOTOL010000584.1:0-75000 GCA_034440575.1 Imbricaverruca yamaguchii | reverse complement strand
CGTGCGTGCGTGCGTCGGGTTGTGGTTGATGGCAACCCCGGTGTTTTTACGTACTAAATTGTGATAAACTGGTGAATTTCCCGACCTCTAGAGGTCTTTCGATTGCTACTCCATGAGGGACTTTTATAAATATTTTTCTTCTCCTTTTCTCTCAAAAGTTGAATTTCAAATTTTTCTTCAATTTTGTCTCTCTAATGAACAGAGTGGCTCACAAAACGTCGTTTCAAGTCAACTTTCTCGAATAAAAAGTGTACTTTAGCCAGAATCTTCGATTTAAACCTACGTCACAAACATGCGAAACTAGTATGTCATCATCAACGAAAAATGATCGGATGCGTTTCGTTGCATCCCTAAAGATAAGCAAACGCTGAAAGTCGCCAGTTTACTGGCACACTCGCGGAGTGATCGCCGGTGGTGATGTTGGCGCTGGCCAGGCGATCGCCGGTGGTGATGTGGCGCTGGCCAGGCGATCGCCGGTGGTGATGTTGGCGCTGGCGAGCGTCGCCGGTGGTGATGTGGGCCTGCCGGCGATCGCCGGTGGTGATGTGGCGCTGGCGAGGCGATCGCCGGTGGTGATGTGGGCGCTGGCGAGGCGATTGCGCCGGTGGTGATGTTGGCGCTGGCGAGGCGATCGCCGGTGGTGATGTTGGCGCTGGCCAGGCGATCGCCGGTGGTGATGTTGGCGCTGGCCAGGCGATCGCCGGTGGTGATGTTGGCGCTGGCCAGGCGATTGCGGGCCTGGCGAGGCGATTGCCGGTGGTGATGTTGGCGCTGGCGAGGCGATTGCCGGTGGTGATGTTGGCGCTGGCGAGGCGATTGCCGGTGGTGATGTTGGCGCTGGCAGGCGATCGCCGGTGGTGATGTTGCTGGCGACGAGGGATGGATTGCAGGTGGTGATGTGGGCGCTGGCGATGACACCAAAGCATGAGATTCTGGTGTCTTTGGAGGTGAAGATGAATGAGGTTACCAAACCTGGTGACTGGCTGTGCCTAGGCTGCTGCATGTAAGAAAGCATTAACGATGAGCTGACTACGGCAAGTCTCTATTTCCGATCCGGACGCAGTGTAGCGCATCTTGAGGTGAGGTCAAACGATGACCTTGTGTCGCTGCCGTCGCACAATCGGCTGGCGTGCCGCGTCTGCGCGCTGGCCATAGTTAATGGGGAGGAATGGAACGTCGAAAATACAAGTCATGGTGTTTCAGGAATGACTTCGAGCTAGGCTCTTCGTTCCATAAGAGCAAGATTCTGCTCACGGGCTTAAAGAACTTGCTGTCCGACGTGCGTGTTCACTTCACGCGACAGGCTCACCAGAGAAACGTCGAAAAGCTTCGTTCATAAAAGTCCGACGCTGCTTGATAATGTGCCGCACACACTACCATCGCGGCTCGCATGCTCCAAACTGAATATTACGTCCTCAAGAAAAGTTCGCCTCGCGCCATATATGAAGGTCTTGTGCACATGCAGGTGAAGAACAATGTCAAGATGAGTGACATCAGCCATTCCTCGGGCTTCATGCCTGTGCTGCACCAACAGGCGCACGACATCCTGCTGCAGCCGTGTGTGGCCTACCTGGCACCAGGCAGCCGTGTGTGGCCTACCTGGCACCAGGCAGCCGTGTGTGGCCTACCTGGCACCAGGCAGCCGTGTGTGGCCTACCTGGCACCAGGCAGCCGTGTGTGGCCTACCTGGCACCAGGCAGCCGTGTGTGGCCTACCTGGCACCAGGCAGCCGTGTGTGGCCTACCTGGCACCAGGCAGCCGTGTGTGGCCTACCTGGCACCAGGCAGCCGTGTGTGGCCCTACCTGGCACCAGGCAGCCGTGTTGCTATGGCCTACCTGGCACCAGGCAGCCGTGTGTGGCCCACCTGGCACCAGGCAGCCGTGTGTGGCCTACCTGGCACCAGGCAGCCGTGTGTGGCCTACCACCAGGCGCCGTTACCTGGCACCAGGCAGCCGTGTGTGGCCTACCTGGCACCAGGCAGCACGTGTGTGGCCTACCTGGCACCAGGCAGCCGTGTGTGGCCGTGTCCTACCTGGCACCAGGCAGCCGTGCCCGGCACCAGGCAGCTGTGTGGCCTACCTGGCACCAGGCAGCCGTGTGTGGCCCACCTGGCACCAGGCAGCCGTGTGTGGCCTACCTGGCACCAGGCAGCCGTGTGTGGCCTACCTGGCACCAGGCAGCCGTGTGTGGCCCACCTGGCACCAGGCAGCCGTGTGTGGCCTACCTGGCACCAGGCAGCCGTGTGTGGCCTACCTGGCACCAGGCAGCCGTGTGTGGCCCACCTGGCACCAGGCAGCCGTATGTGGCCTACCTGGCACCAGGCAGCCGTGCGTCTCCCTGGTGGCTGACAAAGTCACCGTCAACCGTAGAACCATGGACGTCGCTGCCGTCGTCGTCGCAGTGCCAGAAGCGACCAGCAGCCAGATGATGCAAGGTATAGCGGGGTGTGCGACCGTGACGAAGAGTCACGGGTCAAGGTCAAGGGCGGAAGTGACGATGGGTTGGCGCCTGACACTGAAGAGTCGCTGGTCAAATTTCCCTCCCCTTTTCTTTACCCCTCTAATCCCCTTCCCTTCCCCTTCTTCTTCCCCCCCCTTTCGCCCCGTTTGGTTTTCCCTGCCAGTTCGGGGGGGAGCGGCCGGGCGGCGGCCGGGGGGGCCGTTGGGGGGCGTTGGGGTTATTTTTCAGTTTTTTTCTTCTCTTGTTTTTTCTGGGTGGGGGGGGTTGTCGACAAGTCTCCTTTTATTCTTTTCTTCCCCCCCCCCACACCTTAATTTTAAAAAAAAAAATATTATTTTAAAAATTCGGAGTGAAAGACATCACCCAGTTGGCCACCATCTGCACCGACGAACAGTACCTCCACGGCGGCGCGCCGGAGAAAGGGATAGCGTTGATGAGCAACGCGGACGCCGTCACTAGAGCGAAGTGCAGCGTTCCGGCTATCTGGGATGGTGCCCACTTACTTAACCTCGCTGAGGATAACGCAAGGAGCCGATCCAAATGGGTGCAAGACACCATGCACACGATGACGTCAGCAAACAATCGTCATACTCACGGAAAGGGCTTTGAGGCAACTCCTCGAGGTACAAACCTTGTGAGTCCACGGCTCACAAGGCTCAGCTGTCTGCGATGCTTCGAGGGATTTGCTGCTCATGAAAGTTGAAATTTAGTTGCGAATTGTTTACTTCACGTGCATGCTACTTCCACTTTTATTTCAACTGTGTCCATGGATATCCATTATACAAGAATGGCACCTACAATAAAAAGAGAAAAATTAATGCGAGTTGTTGTTGGGGTGGCTTGAGGAACCAGGGTCCTATGGCTAAGCAGAGCTTGTTGCGTGAACCCTGGCCCCACCACCCGATCCATGAACTCCAGTTCAACGGCATAATTTAGACCGAAAGTTTAACGTGCCGCCAATGCACCGACACGGCCGCCCGGTAGCTCGTCCCCGGCCTTATCGGGCCAGTTGCCAACTGACACTCCCGGCCGGGGGCTAAATGCGAGCGCGCGAAGCGACTCGAACCCTGTGTCAATACGGGGGAGACCAGTGCAGGCCAGCGCTCCAACCAACTGAGCTACCGGAACGGCTGCACAACAATCCGCGTGGTTGCACGTGTGGAGCACTTGCATGAGTCGTTCAGGCAAGCTCATCTGTGTGTTGCATTGGTGTGCGACTGGTTACGCCTTACTTTAAACGCCGTTATATATTATTGCGTTAAGCGCTATGCAGGCGTGTATGTGTGTATGTGTAGGGGGTCCGGGCCACGTCGGGCTGGGCGGTGCCGGAGCGGGTTCTGGGCATTGGGCGGTTGGCGGGCGACTGCGACTGGCCGCCGCCGGGCCGGCTGGTGGTTGCCGGCGGACGACTGCGACTGGCCGCCGCCGGGCCGGCTAGGTGGTTGCCGGCGGACGACTGCGACTGGCCGCCGCCGGGCCGGCTAGGTGGTTGCCGGCGGACGACTGCGACTGGCCGCCGCCGGGCCGGCTGATGGTTGGCGGGCGACTGCGACTGGCCGCCGCCGGGCCGGCTGGTAGGTTGTCGGGGAGTCGTCCCCCTCACCCAACTTCTGCAACCGCTCCGACATCCTTCCAACCCTTCTGCGGCCCGTCGCCACCACTAGACGAATTTGTTTTAGCGAGACCAGGCTTCTATCCACATCACATACGCCCGTGAGTGCGCCCGGCTGGTCATGTAGCGAGGAGGGGCAGGGAAATATACAAATTCCCCATCATAGGGCTATGGTAAAATATACAAATGTTTCCTAGTTACATATTTGCTCTTGGAATGATCTCACAACGGTTGTGGCATGTAGTTGGAAGCTATGCTCAATGTTACCGCTGACATTTTTTCTCAGTGACCTCACTAAGGTCATCTGAGGTCACCAGAGATCACTACACATTATATCACAATGCATTGACCTAGAAGGCTGAAATTATCGTCATTGTGCTTGTATCGCCAAGATGTGTCGATTGATATATTACATGACCTCCGTAGGCTACATCATGAACATGACCTGAGGTCATATTTTCGGTTGACCTGACCTTAAATCACACCGCCTATTGTCGATAGAACATTTCAAGGGCTGTCGAATAGCGTTCGCCGCTTGTTTCTATCTTTTACAGGTCCTGAGATATGTGTCAATATCTGAGAATCCCACCCGATCTGGTTGAATTTGACCCATGATGGCCCAGTGACCTGAATATTGACCTGAGCGAAAATATGACCGAAACACTTTCGATAGAGTTTGTCGCCAACTAACCAACGCCGTTTTCGTTTGTCGCTAGCCAGCATAGTTCTAGAGATCTTAGGGGGGCAGATATCTGCCCCCCCGGACACGCGAAGTTGGCGCGGACCGCTGGACGTGCGAGTGTTAAGTAAGAGCTATGGGATGTTAAAAAAAGTTAGCCGCGACCACTCAGAGGCGCAAACTTCAGACAATTATAAGCAACTTTCCCATATAAACCCTGTATCTATCTTTAAATAAACACCCGCCCCCGACCCAAATCACTTTTCGATGTTATGCCATCGTAAATTGGCGCTCGCTTGGTGCCGTACTGGGGCAATCAGAAGAGGAGAGACTCGAATCAACAACACTCCCCATCCCGTGAACGGTCCAAGGAACACCATTGTTGTAAATTGTAATGTTTGACCTCATCTCTAATAAAGTACAACAACTCGTTGATGATGGAAACAATGAACTTAACTAAACCAAACATGGAACTATTGCATTGACTACGGAGGCTAGAATATGGTTATTGGTTATTCTACCATTATTTGATGATATTTCTACGTGTTACTCGTATTTGAACATTTTTGCTTTTTAAAATGCGTTTTCATACCATACCATACCATACTAGGTATAATGTGTTCATTTCACGTTTGATAATTAATTTACACCCCTTTTCGGAGTCGGAGCCGCCCTGCTTTTGACGGCTCCGGCTCCGACTCCGGCTCCGAGTAAAAGGTCCCGGCGGCTCCGGCTCCGGCTCCGAGCAAAATGTTCCGGCTCCGGCGGCTCCGGCTCCGGCCCCGGCTCTGGCTCCGCATCCCTGCCGAAGAGTAACAATCAGAAGAGTTTCGTCATTGCGCCCTTTCGTCATCCCCCACATTTTGAGGAAGGGAGGATCAATGGCTCATCACGGTCGACGCCCGAGGACACATCACCCATAGGAGGGCAGCTGGCGGGCTGTCTTTCTCGCTATATCTGTGGGGGTCGTCAAATTCTTCTTGCGGCCATCCCCTATGTGCCATAATTCGTCCGGGGGAAAAGAACCACAAACCGACCGATGCTTGGACCGAAATCATAAGACAGAGACCGAGATAGTGACCATGCCAGGGACGGACAGCTAAACTGGGACCAAGTGTTGTCCCGAGAGTGAGATCAATACAATGATAGAAGCAGAAGGATATTTAGACTGAAATCAAGAGATGGAGACTGCGGGTGAGACGATGGCATATTTTCAGGGGATTTTCATTGCAGGGGATTTTCAAGAAATGGCCTCCGATCGAGGTAAGCCCCTTCAGAAGTGCCATTATTTCCAACCAGCTGCATTTAGGTCCAGACCACCACCCGCGTTTTTCGTTGATAATGACATCAGTTGTGTGCTCACAAACTGTATCACATTTAATTTGTCTTGCCTATTGTTCGGTATCGAATCAGGAAGCGAGTTTGACAATGTTTACCATAGGTCAGATTAGAGAGGCGAAGTCGCATCTAGGTATTTATTTGGAGTCCAGGGGACTCCAACTCCCGTTTGTTTGTTTGTTTATTGGTTTGTTCACGACACACTTTATGCACATTCACGGCTAATGGCGCCGCCCACACTGTTTCGCCGGTGGGCCGCGGGATTGGGAAATGTCCTGAGTGGCGCTAGAGTCGAACCCGGGACCTTTGGTACCCATAGCCCGACACCTTAACCACTCGGCCATCCCCGCCCCTCCAACTCCCGTCACATTGAATACAATCTACATGTCAATTTATGCTACGCTAATATAGAAAAGAAAAGGAAGACATTATACGTACACTTCAACATTGGGACAACTATTTCTGTTTAAACACACGCACAATTTTCGCCAACACACACACACGCCCCCCCCCCCTACGCGGAAGACGCCAGCGCCAGTGGGATTGGTTAAGCTGGGACGGTGGTGGTGGTGGGTAGGCTACATGATGCCGAGCAGCACTCACATGGCGATGGTGAGTGGCGAGTGGCCTCGGCTGAGTACTTCTTCTCCTCCATCCGAAAACTCAGCCATCTGGCCACCGCTGGACGCCCCTGAGGCGTCGGTCCGGCGTCCACCGCCGCGCGTCTTCAATTCCCCTCTCCGCCTCTCCCTCCCTCCTGACCTCTTCGCCCGCGCCGCCTGTTCGGCATACACGATTGGACGCCCCGCCCACTAGGGCGAGAGGCGTTCCCCTACTTGTCTCTGGCGTGGCTGTTGGCTGCTGGTGGGAGTCGGGTCTCCTATGTGGCGGCTACTCGGGACCCCAATCGTGTAGCTCCCCGGGATCCCAGGGTCCTTACAAAGACCCGCATCCCGCGTCCCACGTCCTGCGTACACGTCCCCTCCCGCGTACACGTCCCCTCCCGCGTACACGTCCCCTCCCGCGTACACGTCCCCTCCCGCGTACACGTCCCCTCCCGCGTACACGTCCCCTCCCGCGTACACGTCCCCTCCCGCGTACACGCCAGTCATACGCGTCCTACGTCCCCTCTCTGTTGGTGCTGGTTCCGCCGCCAGTCGTGCGTGGTAGGTGCTGCCGTCTGCCGGCCGGTGGTGGCGCTGGGGATGCGGGCCGCGCCCTCTGGGCCGCGGTCGGCCGGCGCTCGTGGCGGGCCGCCGGCCGCGGCCCTGTCCCCTCCCCGGAGGGCGGCGCCGGCGTCCGACCCTGTATCCGAGTCGTCTGGCGCTACTCCTTTTCCCACCGGCCTTCCGCAGGCCCAACTGCCGGAGACCGTTGGCCCGCGGCGTCTGGTTGCCCCGAGCCCCTCCTCGCCTCCGAGCCTCTTTCTCTTCTTCTCCGCAGGCGCTTGTGGAGTTGTTTTTGGGGGTTCTCTCTCTCGAGCCCCTCTCCAGCGTCGCCTCGTGGGTCTCCGCCGGCGCCCCGTAGTCGTGGTCGTGGTCATGACCGTGGCCGGGGTCGTAGTCGTGGTCGTGGTCATGACCGTGGCCGGGGTCGTGGTCGTGGCCGCGGCCATGGGGTGGCTGTGAGTGGGTCGGCGCCTATTTCGCCCTGCCCTACCCCGGGAACACCTGACACCCCTCAGGCGGTGAACCCTGCCCGGGCTGAGAGGCTCTTGTCGCCTCTTCAGCAGGCGCTCGTGGAGTGCCTTTAGGAGCTGCTCGATCACTGAGGCTCGCTCCCTCTCAGTACAAACGGCTGAGGTATCATTATGAGGACACGAGTGGTTAAAGATGTAGGCTGATGAGCCTAGGGACATTTTGAATGGTACTGTTTTCATCGACAATTTACACAACCTATATATAATATAGATAGTATGCCCAGTTCGCTTTAACACTGCTTCCTCCGAAAGACCCTGCTTCCTCCCAGAGCCCCTACTTTCTTCCAGACAAAGGGACCACCCTACTCAAACTGGACAGTTGGTGACGGCCTCACTGCGATGGGATCAGTATGTAGCACGCGAGGGGCGATTGGGTGACGGGAGAGTAGGCTGATGCGATTTCGACTGGCGGTCATTAGAACAGCATGGGAAGGAATAATTTATAGTCGGTTTTCAATGAATATCAGTAGGTCGGACGGCTCATGTACTCAGTATAGCTTGGAAACAACTGCGTGTATCGATGCATCGACATGGCGCAAAAACCTTAACCCGCGCCATGTCGGGGGGGGGGGAGGGGAGGGTCCTCAACCGCATGTTGTGTCAACATTTTCACATCAGGTCATCTAAGGTCAACAAGTTAGTCAAGGTGAGGTGCGGTCGCATCCAATGAAGTGAAACCAGTAGTCATGCCTAAACGGATAAAGTTTTTTTAATGAAACTTTCATCGCTTGCTTATCCTCAGCAACGCAACAAAATGTACCCAAGGAATTTTTCCTTCCGTTTTCTAATTACTTATTAGTTTTGCATATTTGTCCATTAAAGTTAAAATCGAGATTCTTGCTAAAATAAGCATTTGTAATCGAAGCAAGTTGACTTCGAACAAAGTTTTTCCGTCCGCTCTATCCATTATAAAAAGAAATGAAATAAAACTGGAAAACTCAACAGTTTTTTTTGGGCGGCGAAAACGTCTTATGGTTCTAATTGATTTCACTTTACTTTTCTGATTCCAAAAGCCTTTTTCTCAAATACCCCCCAACATGAACTTCCTAGAGCCCCAAGCATGATGTAAGTCGTAAAGAACTAGGCCCATAGTGACGTCACTTCTCGGGGAAATGGGAGATGTCTGGTCCCACTCGTCCAGCGCTTTCCGATGACACTTCTTTCGTTTTCGTGCGACGCTTAGCTTGGAGATTAGAGGGGGTGGGTTCCTATCAGCCCTCCCCCCGAGACGGGGTGTGAGGATATGACCGGAAAGACGGGGAGGGTTAACGTAGCCAAGACGATCGCAAAGCTCAACAGTGGAAACAAATTTGCTGTACGTGACATGTGCATTGAGACGGGGGCGGGGGCAATACATAGCGTCATTTTGCTTCGCTTTCCACGATTGTGTGGTGCTGGAAGATGGTTGAAAATGGCGCAGCGCCGTTGATTCCATTACTCGTCTCCATGTACCAATAACACATTTCCTATTGCCAATCGACACCTATCGTATAATGGGGTCAGTTATTGTCACACGATTAAGTACATGCTTTGATCATAAAACCTGGCTCAGTTTCCAATTCATTAACGCACCTCCAGCGCCCTATCTGGCCAAACGTGTTATGTTTAGGAAGTTCAGAGTATCCTGAGGCTCAAGGATTCCATGGATCTTCCCTGCGACAAGTGGTTTGATCGCAATCGGCAATCTTGCACACCCCTAAAAGTCGCATGCTTACCCCGAGAGATGAGCCCACCATCGGGCCGGATATACACAACCAACCGTCCCAACCGTCCTGCCACACCACGAACTGTGAAATTATTTAGAGAGCAAAGAATACGACTCCATTTACTAATTCCGCACGAGTAAGTATGTCGTCAAGAGCGTAAGCATGTCCACCCCCAGATACGCATAGCCTATCATGTCCGCATCCTGCTCCTCACACCGCCTAGCATGTTCACACCCTGCTCCTCGCACCGCCTAGTAAGTCCACGCCCCCCACACCCCTATCACACCCTGCCCCACCCTGCCCTCCACCGCCTAGTAGTCACACCCTGCTCCCCCCGCCAGTATGTTCACACCCTCCCCGCCTCAGTATGTTCACACCTGCTCCTCGCACCGCCCTCACACCCTCTCCCCGCCTAGTATGTTCACACCCTGCTCCTCACACCGCCTAGCATGTTCACACCCTGCTCCTCACACCGCCTAGTATGTTCACACCCTGCTCCTCGCACTGGCTAGTAAGTCCACGCCCATGTCAGCAGCGGCTAGCACGTCCACTCCAAGATTCACGCCGGCCCGCACGTCCACACCCAGATCCGCACCGGCTAGCATGTCCACACTATGCTCCTCGCACCGGCTAGCATGTCCACACTATGCTCCTCGCACCGGCTAGCATGTCCACACTATGCTCCTCGCACCGGCTAGCATGTCCACACTATGCTCCTCGCACCGGCTAGCATGTCCACACCCAGCAGTCCACACCATCCGCACCGGCTAGCATGTCCACACACCCCCCGGGCTTCCCACACTCCGCAGCCCACAGCTCCGCACCGGCGCAGCCACCTAGCTCCTCGCACCGGCAGCAGCCACACACGTCCGCACCGGCAGCATGTCCACACTATGCTCCTCGCACCGGCCCCACACTATGCTCTCCACCGCTAGCAGCCACACATGCCCTCGCCCGGCTAGCCCACACTCCTCCGGGCCCACGCCCCACCGGCAGCCACACGACCGCACCGGCAGCGCCCACAGCTCCGCACCGGCAGCCCACACCCCCCCCACCACCCCGGCAGCAGCCACACAGCTCCCGCCCGGCAGCAGCCACACATGCTCCGCACCGGCTGCATGTCCACACAGCTCCTCGCACCGGCTCTGTCCACACTATGCTCCTCGCACCGGCTAGCATGTCCACACTATGCTCCTCGCACCGGCTAGCATGTCCACACTATGCTCCTCGCACCGGCTAGCATGTCCACACTATGCTCCTTGCACCGGCTAGCATGTCCACACTATGCTCCTCGCACCGGCTAGCATGTCCACACTATGCTCCTCGCACCGGCTAGCATGTCCACACTATGCTCCTCGCACCGGCTAGCATGTCCACACTATGCTCCTCACCGGCTAGCATGTCCACACTATGCTCCTCGCACCGGCTAGCATGTCCACACCATGCTCCTCGCACCGGCTAGCATGTCCACACTATGCTCCTCGCACCGGCTAGCATGTCCACACTAGCTCCTCGCACCGGCTAGCATGTCCACACTACTCCTCACCGGCTAGCATGTCCACACTATGCTCCTCGCACCGGCTAGCGTGTCCACACTATGCTCCTTGCACCGGCTAGCATGTCCACACTATGCTCCTCGCACCGGCTAGCATGTCCACACGCACATCAACACCGGCTAGCATGTCCACACTATGCTCCTCGCACCGGCTAGCATGTCCACACGCACATCAACACCGGCTAGCATGTCCACACATTGATCCGCACCGGCTAGCATGTCCACAACCAAGATCCGGGCTGGTTATCATGACCACACCAAGCACCGACAAGCACTTCCACACCAAGACCGGCACCGACTAGCATGTCCAACCAACGGCACCCATAGCATGTCTGGCACCCAGATCAGCACAGGCCAACCAAACCAAATGTCCATACCAAATCCGTGCCATACAACGGTTCTGAACGGAACTCCGGTAAAGGCCGAATAAAAGTTGGCGAAGGCATGCGACTTTTAGCGCAACCACTCACCAATTCACCACGCACCCTCACGCCTTCCCACAGGAGCATTCCGTACTCGGTGTAGCCGACAGCAAATCTCTAAGTAGAGGCGCAGGGGCCACCATCAGCGTTGAACTCTTGAGACCAGGCGAGTACCATAGTATGCACAGATTTTAAGTTCTTTGGAGCTTGGAGTATCTATGTAATACTTGGTACTCGGTTTTACAAGACTGTCGCGTACCAACGACTGCCAACTCGTAGCAAAAAACAAGTACATGAATCTGCCGCCAGAGTCTTTAAAATCCAAGATGGCAGCGCCCTGGGCACGCACCGGTGAGTTGCTGACACTAATTTTATAATATTGGTACACATCCCAAGAAGCTTAGAAACTTTAACAGTTCATGATTCTCCAAGGATGCAACAATTACATGGACTAGGTGGTTTTTAGAATGCTCCACTATCGGTTCTTGAAGCAAGCAGCCAAGTTCAAGATACACAAACCGACCACATACATTCTTGAACTTATCAGAGATGAAAAATCCAAGGTGCAAAGGTGGGGAATTCACGTACATTTTTGAACATGTGGGAGATGCAAAACCAAAGCTGCAAAGATGGGTAACTATTCTTTCAGGACACAACTGTGGAGTGATATACATCAAAGATTGCATCAGTTGAATGCACGAAGCCGACCAGAATGTGAATGTCACTGACTCATGTCCTGTTCCTATTGGTGACTTCCGAAACCTGATTTCAGGGAACAGGAAGAAGAGCTTAGTAAGGAGGAAAATTTTAAGGACGGTTTGGCAAGGTGAGAAAATCGTAAAACATTGAAAAACTGAGAAGGCGGACGAGGAAGTGGCGAAATTCGAAGGAGAAATACTATTCGCATGACAAGGGACTTGTGTTGTATTACATGGAGCTGGACGCGACCAATTTAAAAATTAGCGATCATTTCCGTTGTGTCTCATTTCCTGGATTGCAACTTTAGGTACCGAAACGTTTGAGATACGAGGCGTTGAAAGAGGTGTGCGGGGCTTCCTTGCAGGGTACATGGGTTTGGCAAAAACGTACGAGAAACGCAGATTCCGACATCCTACTATCAGGAAAGGAGAGAGATACTGCAGCTTGTACTGTAGCTGCCCGCACCCGAGCGCGTGCAGCCGTCGAGAGCGGCTAAACAGGAGCATGCGTAGCGTACTGTAACAGAGTTGCTAGACACGTACTGTTTTAATCGTATAATATCTAACTGTGGGTGTTGTGACCCCGTAAATCAGCCGACCTACCATGCCCGGCACATGTCACGCCCGTACATATCCGTCCGGCGCCGGCAACGCGGTCACCGGCCCTCGTCGGAACCGAGTCAGCGTTTGCGGGCCAACGCCTGGCTGCTGTGACCTGTACCGGCCTTCCGGCCGTGCCTGAGCCAGGGCTGTGGCCAGACCCCCGCAGAGAGACGTGTCTGGACTGTCGAGCCGCGCGGACCTGTCGCTGTCGGTCGCGTGCCTAAATTAACAACTGTATTTCGGCCTCCAAATTGAGAACTGAAAGTGATTGCTGTCGGCCTGGAACATTATTGCGAGTGTCTCTATATATTCACTATACTTTCTGCACAATATATCGTGCAGAGAACATATCATTTTTGGCATTCGGAGTTATCGCGACGCGCGGGTCCTCTAGTCTATCACGAGCCAAGAAGAAGGACCTTCACTACAGTACATGTCCCAGATACATCACGGGTTACGCTAACTGTCACATCGATGTCAATTCTTCGCGGAAAAAAGGATAACACAAATGCCGATTTGGTAACGAATGGTTCCACGTCTGGCTTTGTGAAGCCACCACAGGTCAACTTTGACCTATCGGACAATGAGTTGCCTCTGACCCATTTGACCGAAGGGGATGAGTTTCCACGGGTTACCAGTGATAAAGGGGATGATATATATCTCAGAATTTGATGAGCGAAATTATCTGTCACCGTTTGCATCCAGTGACACAGAGGATGTTTTGCTTCCAGTATTAGCTGAGCGGCGAACACCAAGTAAACGGCCAATGCCCTAGTCAGTGACTTAGAGAACGATATTTGGCTACCGTAGTCGGCTAAACGCTTGAAGCTCCAGCATAGTGATTTAGACGACATAATATCCTTGTCACAATTAGCAAACCGCTTGAAATGTTCAACTGAATGCCCAGTGAGGCCCGATCCACCTGAGAAAGGACGCTTTTGTTTACTCACCAGACGACGATCGTCCTCCAGAAGATTCAAATTCATGTTGATTCGTCGTACACCGGAAACGATACGGAAGTAAGACGTGTCGAAATTAAGCAATATAAGGTTAGTGCATTCGCTAAATTTGTGGACAAACTTCACACTGGAATGATGTCAAACACAAAGAAACAAACCCATTTCCTTTGAAAAAAACGACGCCATGATGGCAAGCATGAAAAAACGATCGGTGAATTATAAATCGATGTTTGTAAACTGGTCATGCGTGCATGTCCTAAGTGAAAGAATGCATGCTGTGGTTGGAATGTATATGATGACCAAAATCAAAATCATTCACATGACATGTACAAGTACATACTCATCCACGAACCGAACGGTTCCCCACTATCCAGAAATCCCTTCAATCTCCCCACCCCTCCCACCTGGGGAAGACGAGCTGACTTCACTCGATCGACAGTCCAGCATGCACTTGACCTAATTATCCAGCTGGACCAGTTATTCCGGCTCAAGTCACGACAAAGAACAAGCCTGCCCGGACAGCGGATTGTGGAAAAGGCAAGGCGGTGCTTCTGCAGCTTTATCGGAGCGCCTGCTCACGCGGGCTGGTCAACACTCTCTTTGAAGTACCGCATGACTATGACCTTACTGGTGGTGACGCGAGCGTCACTATATTACGGGGAAGGTATCTCGCGGTGCAAATTGTGAGTATGACTCGAGACCGTTCTGGATGTCGCATCAACCTGATACGTGCATTTTGCTTAACATGAACTAATATGGATCATGTGTCAGAGTCACCTCAAAGACAAATTCGGGTATAAATGTCTTGGAGCTTGCCACTGTAATTCGTTTAGTCTGCCATTTGTATCGTGAGTTAATGTATGCGCGATGAACGGGAGCATTTGGGCGTAGATAACATAGCGAATGTCAAAATTTATCTGGAAAGTAAATTCGAGATTTAGGACAATGCCCTGTGTTTTAGCGAAGTTCGTATCGGACTCTTTTAAAAATGAATTTGACTCCCATGTATCTTGGGAAGCGAGCTCTGAGTGGATCCCAGGCACTTTGTCGGCACCAACCGGCGTACTGATCTCAGCAGAGGACCCAACAGCCCCGGCCGCCGTCGCACTTGTTATGCTTAGTTTTGCATTTGAGGGGCGCATCGACTGCAAATGTCATATACCTGTTATGCTTAGTTCAGCATGAACTATCGCAGCGGACCGACGGTCGGCTGGCCAAGAATGTCAACGGCATGACACAGTCGGGTGTCGTCGTTGGGACACCCGCGTCATTATTGTGTCATGCGACACATGTAGAGCAGAGGGTGAGCGGGCGGTCGGAAGTGACGATGGCTGGCGCCTCCCCTCGGGGTGTGGTGCAATAGGTGTTGTCAGTCGTTCAGACCAGGGGGGTTGCCCCCCCCCCACTTCTCCTGACCGACCTGTACCCCTCTCGGGCGGGCGGCAGGCCCTCGAGCCGTCAGTCACCCTGAAACAGTCGGTGAGGATGGATGTACGCGAGAGATCGGGTTGAGAGATGGAGTTGTTTTATCGAGTCTAGTGAGATCTAGCCTGTTAAAGATGTGGGGCCCGGGCGCTGTCAGGCAGATCGCGACTTACCTACAACGTACCTACAAGTCGCCAGGGGTACGCGGTGTGCACCAGGATGGACTGTCGCTCTGGAGTAGACGGGCGGTGTGCACCAGGATGGACTGTCGCTCTGGAGTAGACGGGCGGTGTGCACCAGGATGGACTGTCGCTCTGGAGTAGACGGGCGGTGTGCACCAGGATGGACTGTCGCTCTGGAGTAGACGGGCGGTGTGCACCAGGATGGACTGTCGCTCTGGAGTAGACGGGCGGTGTGCACCAGGATGGACTGTCGCTCTGGAGTAGACGGACGGTGTGCACCAGGATGGACTGTCGCTCTGGAGTAGACGGGCGGTGTGCACCAGGATGGACTGTCGCTCTGGAGTAGACGGGCGGTGTGCACCAGGATGGACTGTCGCTCTGGAGTAGACGGACGGTGTGCACCAGGATGGACTGTCGCTCTGGAGTAGACGGACGGTGTGCACCAGGATGGACTGTCGCTCTGGAGTAGACGGGCGGTGTGCACCAGGATGGACTGTCGCTCTGGAGTAGACGGACGGTGTGCACCAGGATGGACTGTCGCTCTGGAGTAGACGGGCGGTGTGCACCAGGATGGACTGTCGCTCTGGAGTAGACGGGCGGTGTGCACCAGGATGGACTGTCGCTTGGAGGACGGTGTGCACCAGGATGGACTGTCGCTCTGGAGTAGACGGGCGGTGTGCACCAGGATGGACTGTCGCTCTGGAGTAGACGGACGGTGTGCACCAGGATGGACTGTCGCTCTGGAGTAGACGGACGGTGTGCACCAGGATGGACTGTCGCTCTGGAGTAGACGGGCGGTGTGTCCACGGCAGGATGGACTGTCGCTCTGGAGTAGACGGACGGTGTGCACCAGGATGGACTGTCGCTCTGGAGTAGACGGGCGGTGTGCACCAGGATGGACTGTCGCTCTGGAGTAGACGGGCGGTGTGCCACCAGGATGGACTGTCGCTCTGGAGTAGACGGGCGGTGTGCACCAGGATGGACTGTCGCTCTGGAGTAGACGGACGGTGTGCACCAGGATGGACTGTCGCTCTGGAGTAGACGGGCGGTGTGCACCAGGATGGACTGTCGCTCTGGGTAGACGGACGGTGTGCACCAGGATGGACTGTCGCTCTGGAGTAGACGGACGGTGTGCACCAGGATGGACTGTCGCTCTGGAGTAGACGGACGGTGTGCACCAGGATGGACTGTCGCTCTGGAGTAGACGGGCGGTGTGCACCAGGATGGACTGTCGCTCTGGAGTAGACGGGCGGTGTGCACCAGGATGGACTGTCGCTCTGGAGTAGACGGACGGTGTGCACCAGGATGGACTGTCGCTCTGGAGTAGACGGGCGGTGTGCACCAGGATGGACTGTCGCTCTGGAGTAGACGGGCGGTGTGCACCAGGATGGACTGTCGCTCTGGAGTAGACGGGCGGTGTGCACCAGGATGGACTGTCGCTCTGGAGTAGACGGGCGGTGTGCACCAGGATGGACTGTCGCTCTGGAGTAGACGGACGGTGTGCACCAGGATGGACTGTCGCTCTGGAGTAGACGGGCGGTGTGCACCAGGATGGACTGTCGCTCTGGAGTAGACGGACGGTGTGCACCAGGATGGACTGTCGCTCTGGAGTAGACGGGCGGTGTGCACCAGGATGGACTGTCGCTCTGGAGTAGACGGGCGGTGTGCACCAGGATGGACTGTCGCTCTGGAGTAGACGGGCGGTGTGCACCAGGATGGACTGCGCCTGAGCAGACCAGGATGGACTGTCGCTCTGGAGTAGACGGGCGGTGTGCACCAGGATGGACTGTCGCTCTGGAGTAGACGGACGGTGTGCACCAGGATGGACTGTCGCTCTGGAGTAGACGGGCGGTGTGCACCAGGATGGACTGTCGCTCTGGAGTAGACGGACGGTGTGCACCAGGATGGACTGTCGCTCTGGAGTAGACGGGCGGTGTGCACCAGGATGGACTGTCGCTCTGGAGTAGACGGGCGGTGTGCACCAGGATGGACTGTCGCTCTGGAGTAGACGGACGGTGTGCACCAGGATGGACTGTCGCTCTGGAGTAGACGGACGGTGTGCACCAGGATGGACTGTCGCTCTGGAGTAGACGGGCGGTGTGCACCAGGATGGACTGTCGCTCTGGAGTAGACGGGCGGTGTGCACCAGGATGGACTGTCGCTCTGGAGTAGACGGCGGTGTGCACCAGGATGGACTGTCGCTCTGGAGTAGACGGACGGTGTGCACCAGGATGGACTGTCGCTCTGGAGTAGACGGGCGGTGTGCACCAGGATGGACTGTCGCTCTGGAGTAGACGGACGGTGTGCACCAGGATGGACTGTCGCTCTGGAGTAGACGGACGGTGTGCACCAGGATGGACTGTCGCTCTGGAGTAGACGGGCGGTGTGCACCAGGATGGACTGTCGCTCTGGAGTAGACGGACGGTGTGCACCAGGATGGACTGTCGCTCTGGAGTAGACGGGCGGTGTGCACCAGGATGGACTGTCGCTCTGGAGTAGACGGACGGTGAGTTCCTGTCGGCAGCCATCAGCGCGAGTTGCGTCCCCGCCCGATGCCGTTCGACCGCCAATCAGTGACGGCCACAGCAGCGACGCCTCCGTCGGATCACGGCAACAGCAGGTGTGCCCTTTGAACCTGGTTATTCGCGAACTAGACGATGTCTGAGTACACTGTATCACTGGCGTCACAGGAGATCTGGGCCCGGGCAGTCAGGCCCAGCATAAACAACCACCGTCTTTTAAAAGGACACGTACAAACCAACAAGGAGACAGAAAACCAAAGGCGTGCTTCTGGCACTCGTCCCCCACAAACAGATGCTATACTATTGGCTTCTCTAACCGCACTGCGAGTGCGGATATCACAACCTGCGCAAACCTCAACCGCGACATCGACACCATATAGCAAGGCCGTTGGATGGTGATGGAAGGGTGGATGGTTGCACCCTCTTCCCATCTCGCTACCACCCTTCACAGGGGATGTAGGGCGAGAGCGGTGTGAACGGTGTGCGCTGTTGCAAGGGCACCTGGTCACAGGTGCGGTAGTGCAGCAAAGTCATGGGCAGGCCGGAGCGCGCCAGCCCGTCGGCCATGAAGTGTTCGTTGCCCGAGTAGCCGGTGGGCGCGATCACGTGGCCGCCCGCCATGAACGCCGCCATGTATCCGAACGTGCCGTACGACACGACCGTGTGGTTGCACAGACTGAGCGTGGCCATGTCGACGGCGGCGGCGTCCAAGTGCGCTGGCACGGCGCCCACGTCGACCGCGTGCACCACGTCGTGGCCGAGGATGTTGGCACGGCACCACGCCGGGTCGTCGCTGGCGACGATGAAGACGACGCGGCGGTAGCGGCGCCGGCACAGCGACAGGGCGCACTGCTGGTACTCGGTACCCACCAGGTGTCCGTCCATGCGCGTTTGCAGCCATTTGGCGTAGTCGGTGCGCCGCACGTGCACGCCAATGAAGGAGCAGGCGGCAGGCGTTCCGACCCATTGACCTGGAAGTGAGCCTGTCCGTAGGTTAGCAGGTCGTGAGAGACCTCTAAATATCGTATACCGTAATGATATTTGGTCACATCGCGTTTTTATATGGCACCTTCGGGTATTCGGCCTATGCTGTTTATTATGAGCACTTTAAATTGATATCATATCCGTCTTAATAATAAATCCTGATTCTGGTCGGCAGTTAAAATCAGAAGACTTGCGAGTAATGTCGACCCTTCCCCTCCCCTCCTCTCTCCCCACCGTTACCATTTTGAGTTGGCGCGCGCTACACTTTGCCTCCCGAGCATAGTGCACCAGTCCATGCGGCGGATCAAGCGGTAGACTGCCATGCAATCGCCGATCCTAAGGCGGCTTTTCTCAGCATTTGCGAACACTCAGCACCCCCTGTGGTCAGGTGTGAGCAGTCAAGCGTCCGCCCAATCTGGTTGCAGAGACTACGGTTTCTGCACTATAGTTGCTGGACTACCCTACAAACAAAGAATATGCATGGAATTCATAGTCAGCCAGTGTTTTGTACAAACTGAACTGAATGATACATGCTTATGCAATAAAATCAGCCAACATGGATGGAGTTCAGTGCTAACACGCGCACGTCCGGGGGAGGGGGCAGATATCTGCCCCCGTGGTTTTTCCGAATTTGCCGCCATACTAATCGGGTTATCAAGACCAAACCTCGCTTGGCTGCTCATTAGTCTTTTCCGCATATTCTCATTCATTGAAACTCTGGGTGATCTTATGTCAGGACACCAGGTCAGGCGAAGTGACCCAACGTCCCTCGGAGTTCTAGGTGGCATAACTTCCACAATAATGGGGCGATTGATTTCAAACTTATAACACGTCACGATCTCACCCGGGACCATAATATATATATCTAGGTTTTTCGTAGCAGCTAGGGGCTGCTTTTGTGCTCAACTTGTTTAAATTGAAGAATATTATCTGTTTTAGAAAGTTATTTTCTAGGTTTCCATAAACAGTCCCCCCCCCCCCCCGAACAGCGTTACATATATCATATCGTAGGGCTCCCTGAGGGTGAGTACACATTTGCTCCGACTTTAAGTACGAAACCCACTCGCCATAAGTGCGGTATCACCCATATGGTATCACCCGATGCGGTATCACCCATGTGGTCCGGCACGCTTCAGCATTACATACATCACCACGGCTTCATCAGGAAAGACTTCAAATGAAGTTCGTGGAATGAAGTGATTTCATCTGAATTGATTTGACATGATGTGAAATGGAATGGGGGCCCGGCCAAGTTGAAGTTGAGCTTCATAGTTTCATACATGTGGTGATCGGCACTTCGCTATATAAAATATCCACGGCGAATCTGAACTGGAGAAAGTAATGCTGGATTGTGATTCCGTGAAATGCTTGGATGACGTCCTACCAATCAGGACAGCAGTTCCTGAATTGTTCAGTCATCCCATTGCATATTGCATGAGCATCCCCAAGAGAAGTACTTAAGGTTATTATACATACATATATATATATATATATATATATATATATATATATATATATATATATATATATATATATATATATATATATATGTACATATATATATATATATATATATATATATATATATATGTACATATATATGTATGTATATATATGTATGTATGTACATATATATGTATGTATATATATAGGTATATGTACTTAACATATAGATATAGATATAGATGTATTGACACGTGTAATATATAATTCACATAAGTGGTCCAACTGAGTCCATTGAACTGTTGGTGTGATAACCGAGGTGAGGGAGTACACATATTCTAAACATTCTGGTCTTGGAAACACTTTTTGTGCTTTCATGTTGCAAAGAAAGTCCAGAAATGGATGTTCACTTTGAACTACAGAGGTGCTCTAACAGACCTCACGAAACTGGCGTTAATTATTCCTTAATGTTCTTAAATTTTTAAGCATAAATGCAGTCTCCCAAACATCCACATCAACTATATACCACTTATCTACCACTGCTATTGTCAACCATTAACCTTCGATGAAACAATTTACCATCATCCAATTCCAATGTATTTATTTTAGTCACAGGCCACTCACCTGCATAGGACACCAGTCACCACTGCTCATCTGGACCACCAGTCACCACTGCTCATTCTATATGTGCCCCACCAGTCACCACTGCTCACCTGCATAGGACACCAGTCACCACTGCTCACCTGCATAGGACACCAGTCACCACTGCTCATCTATATGTGCCCCCTCCAGTCCAGCCACCACTGCTCATCTATATGTGCCCCACCAGTCACCACTGCTCACCTGCATAGGACACCAGTCACCACTGCTCACCTATAGGAGCCCCACCAGTCACCACTGCTCACCTGCATAGGACACCAGTCACCACCGCTCATCTGTATGTGCCCCACCAGTCACCACTGCTCACCTGCATAGGACACCATCCCACTACTCATCTATATGTGCCCCACCAGTCACCACTGCTCACCTGCATAGGACACCAGTCACCACTGCTCATCTATATGTGCCCCACCAGTCACCACTGCTCATCTGCCCCACCAGTCACCACTGCTCACCTGCATAGGACACCAGTCACCACTGCTCATCTATATGTGCCCCACCAGTCACCACTGCTCATCTATATGTGCCCCACCAGTCACCACTGCTCACCTGCATAGGACACCAGTCACCACTGCTCATCTATATGTGCCCCACCAGTCACCACTGCTCACCTGCATAGGACACCAGTCACCACTGCTCATCTATATGTGCCCCACCAGTCACCACTGCTCACCTGCATAGGACACCGGTCACCACTGCTCACCTGCATAGGACACCAGTCACCACTGCTCATCTATATGTGCCCCACCAGTCACCACTGCTCACCTGCATAGGACACCGGTCACCACTGCTCATCTATATGTGCCCCACCAGTCACCACTGCTCACCTGCATAGGACACCGGTCACCACTGCTCACCTGACACCACTCTCATATATATGCCCCACCAGTCACCACTGCTCACCTGCATAGGACACCCAGTCACCACTGCTCATCTATATGTGCCCCACCAGTCACCACTGCTCACCTGCATAGTACACCGGTCACCACTGCTCACCTGCAGGACACCAGTCACCACTGCTCATCTATATGTGCCCCACCAGTCACCACTGCTCATCTATATGTGCCCCACCAGTCACCACTGCCACCTGCATAGGACTGCTCACCTGATAGGACACCAGTCACCACTGCTCATCTATATGTGCCCCACCAGTCACCACTGCTCATCTATATGTGCCCCACCAGTCACCACTGCTCATCTATATGTGCCCCACCAGTCACCACTGCTCATCTATATGTGCCCCACCAGTCACCACTGCTCATCTATATGTGCCCCACCAGTCACCACTGCTCATCTATATGTGCCCCACCTGCATAGGACACCACTGCTCACCCACACCGGTCACCACTGCTCATCTATATGTGCCCCAACAGTCACCACTGCTCACTTGCATAGGACACCGGTCACCACTGCTCACCTGCATAGGACACCACCCACCACTGCTCATTAGACTGTGTCACTCAAGATACTTTTTTTCAGAGCATGGAGCCCATACGATTTTATCATGCTCCGAACACGTGGAAACGACATGACACTATTCATTTCATCTTAATGTTAACCCCCATCCCGCTCCAGGTGAGCTAAGTTGAGCCTATCCGCTAACACAGGCGACATCAGCGCCTCTAGCCGGAAAGTTTCAAACTAGTGAGTGTTTCTTTATTCCGACGGCTACGGCCATTCTCGATATACAAAAAAGGACATTTGATCATGTTTTTAGGTTTCGTCAGCATTAATGTTATGAAGAGATTCCTAACATAATGCATTGCAGACCATAATAAGGCTTCCGGCGAACCAAACCCTGCTGAAATCCTGCAGTATCCGGTGCCGTAGTCTGCTGTTGTCATTCGCCCAGACCTTTGTAAATTTATGTGGCTTATGATGTCTGTGGGGTGGTGATATTTGACGGATGCTGAAGTCAAACCAAGTGATACCGAAAGGGCACCATCGGTCTCGATGCTGGTACCGTCATTTGACCATTCGGATTTTAACTGGTTAGCACAGCATCGGACCAGAGCGGCTCTCTGGTCCGAGCTGGAGGCCCCTGACTGATTCGCGGTTGGAGTCCAGCTCTGGCGTGAGATTTGTCTCCAACTATCGCTATGGAGGAATTGAGGTTCAGGCACAAAAAGGCCCAGTTGTGCCCGACCTTTGCATATGATAAAAAAATCAAATCATAAGTTTGATGTCGAACTCAATACCTCTTACCACCGGTACCTTCATACGAATGCACGTTTCCCAATGTCTATGTGTTTCTAATACCGTCTCCTTGACAGGCTCTGATCGTGTCGTGATCCTGAAGTGAAGACTGAAGAGTGAAGATCCCTCTCCGTAGCCAGACGAAACACTTTTTTTAGGACCTCCAAAGAATTTTCCCACTAACCAGCTGCCTACCAACAAAGACGTAATCAACCAAATTAGGCTAATGCATGGCGAAAAGGTAAATGTGCGTGCAAAAGTTCTGTCTGATAACATTTTCAATCCAGTGGCTACGATGGTGAAGAACATTTTGGATGCCGAAGGAATACCAACGCAGCAGCTAAAGGGTGTCCAGCGTAAAGTCGCTGACTGTTATAAGCAATGTCAGAAAAACAACACAACCAAAAATGCTGACCGCAAAGACAAGGGCTCTGCCTATAAGACCAATGAGGGATATTTTGACAGACTTTGATATTGCCCTCCGTCGCGGCCTGCGCCACTGCGCCCCCCCCGGGACACCGGGTCCCCCAAGTGAGGTTCATTTCCTCTGTCGTCGCAGAGACCTGCGCCACTGCGGCTGCCCGCGGGACGGCAGGGTCCCCCCAAGTGAGGTTCATTTCCAATCCCTCACTGCGGCTGCCCGCGGACCCCAGGGTCCCCCCCAAGTGAGGTTCATTTCCTCTGCCGTCGCAGAGACCTGCGCCACTGCGGCTGCCCGCGGGACACCAGGGTCCCCCAAGGAGCACCTGCCATGCGGCTCCCGGGCGGGGTCCCCCGAGTGGTTCATTTCTCAGGGACCAGAGGAAAGGACGCAAGATGCTGTTCGGCGTAATCGACCGGCTGGAGAGCGCCAGACGGCAGACTGCGGCGCTCCGGAGCCAGCGGCAGGTCAGGCGCGCAGGCCGACCCCAGCGAGCCGGCGGCCGAGGACGGGCTGCCGCCGGCTACGTCCGCCGACCCCAGCGAAGCCGGCTTGCCCGCCGACCCCAGTGGAGCCGGCTTGTCCGCCGACCCCAGTGGAGCCGGCCCGTCCAGCGGTGACGAGGCCGGACCCAGCGGCGAGCAGGCTGTTGCCGGCGATGAGAGCTGTGACTCCAGCCCAGCTGACGATGGCCCCCAATCTGACGTCGACTGGGACGACGGTGACGACGATCCGGTTGGCGAACACCTTGACACGCTGACCAACACGGCCCTGGCTGCGGACCGGTTCGGGCTGTCCAACCGAGCGGTGGCTGCCGTCGTCAACGCTTTCCAGCTCGACACCGGACTGGCTTCTGCTGCAAATCCCCGGCTGCTGCTGGATCCCAAGGTGTGGCGGGAGCGGCACAGGCAGGCCTCTACTCAGTCCAGGGCCGACAGTCATGGCGACAGTCTGAGCGCCCTCTATTTCGACGGCCGCAAGGACCACCACACCAGCGTCGGCCGATCCACCGAGTGCTCCGAGGAGCATATCGCCGTTGTGGCTGAGCCCAGAGGTGAATACCTCACGCACTTTACCCCGCAGTCCGGCCGGGCCGTCGACCAGGTGCGCCAGCTGGTCGCCGTCGCCACCGCCCACGGCGGCGATGTCCGGGAGCTCGGCTGCGACGGCGCCGCCGTGAACACGGGACCAGCCGGCGGCGTGTGTCGCCTCTTTGAAATAATCACAGAGCATCCTGTGCACTGGTTCGTGTGCCAGCTGCACTTAAACGAACTGAATCTACGTGAAGTGTTCAAGCAGCTCGACGGGAAGAGCACCGGGCCCAAGTCGTTCCCCGGACCGCTGGGCAAGGCCGTGGTCGGCGAGATGCACCACCTGCCGGTCGCCAAGTTCAGCCCGGTCGCCGGCCACGTGCCGGAGATGTCGGAGGCAGTGGCTGACGAGCTTAGCACGGACCAGCGGCTGCTACACCGGCTCACAGTGGCCGTCCAGACCGGTCACATCGCAGAGGAGGACGCCAGACGACGGATCGGACCCGTCAACCACGCCAGGCACGAGTACATGCTCTACCGACATAGCAGTGCCACATAAGAAAAATCGTGATGATATATTTTGTTATATTTCTATAGAAATGCTTTATTTTATTGAAATATGTAAACAGGGATATATAGTTAAAATATGAAACTCGAATGACATTACAATTACACATTGAAGTGTTACATTGGCATGTACCAGCTGTGTGTCATAACTCATAACAATTGGATATAAGCCAGATACATGGTCATGATCCGCAGGTGGCTCACTCTGGCTGCGAGGCTCCTTCGCCTCTACATCGCCCAGACATCACCATCGGCCGAGCTCTCCGAGATCGTCAAGTACCTGGTGGGCCACTACGTGCCGATGTGGTTTTTCATCCGAAGCCACAGCGACTGCAGCAACGGCGCCAAGAACATGATGCAGAGCGTGAAACTGCTGCGGACGCTACCGAGCCGACTCTAGGACTTCATACGACTAGTGACGCAGCGAAACAGCTACTGGTGCCACCCGGAGTCGGTACTGCTGGGGATGGCGGCGGACGAGGACCTGCAGGTGCGCGCCCGGGCCGTGCTGGCCATCCAGCGGTGCCGGCAGCAGCCAAAGGAGGTACTCCGTCCGTTTGCCCTTCCGACAGTAAACTTCGCTGCCTCCGACTTCACGCAGCTCTTCGACTGGAGCACTGCGCTTATCACGGAGCCGCCTCTCTACATAAGCCTGAGTGACGCAGAGATTGAGGGCATCCGGGATGTCCCGCTGGACGTGGCCGCCTATCCGGTACTCACAGTGGCGGCGGAGCGGGCGGTGGAGGTGGTAACGGAGGCGGCCAGCGCGGTGGCTGGAGAGACGCAGCAGCACGGCTACATCTGTAACCGCCTCAGGCACCGACAGCAGCTGCCAGCTGTTATCAGCAAGAAGTCTTTTACCTAAGTCATGGCAAGTGTCACTGTGCCTCTCGTGCATTTCGTCTCGTGTGAAGTGCCGCTCGTGCCGAACTCGCCGCGATGTATGACCCCATGTCTGAATGCATACGTCATACATGTCACCTGATCGCATACCAGTGGTTCTTAAGAGTAAGAGTGAGGATGGGTTTGAGAGAAAATCAAGCCTAGTATGCAAATCAGTGAGCTCATCGGTTTGCCTGATGCCGCATTCAGAGACCACCGCCCGCATGACTACAGTGCAGTGGTTTCATTTTGCCTGAAACAGAGATTGTTCTCTGAAATACACATAATTTTGACTCTATTTATAGTGTTCATGCCGAGGAACACTTATAACGTGGTCACATGTACATTTCTAACATTGAAAGAGTGGCTGTGGCTGCCAGACGAGAGGAGGAATCGTTAGTTTCAAACTTGCACGCCAGAGGCGCTGTTGCCGCCTGTGTTATGAGACAGCAAATATTTTACTCGCTCGGAGCAGGATGGGAGTTAAAATTAAGAGAACATTAATGGTGCCATATTGTTTCCACGTGGATACATCATGATAAAATCATATCACCATGCACTGCGATTGATGACACAGCCTACTGCTCACCTATATGTGCCCCACCAGTCACCACTGCTCATCTATATGTGCCCCACCAGTCACCACTGCTCATCTATATGTGCCCCACCAGTCACCACTGCTCACCTGCATAGGACACCAGTCACCACTGCTCATCTGTATGTGCCCTACCAGTCACCACTGCTCACTGCATAGGACACCAGTCACCACTGCTCATCTGTATGTGCCCCTACACCAGTCACCACTGCTCATCTATATGTGCCCCACCAGTCACCACTGCTCATCTATATGTGCCCTACCAGTCACCACTGCTCATCCCCACCAGTCACCACCCTCTATATGTGCCCCACCAGTCACCACTGCTCACCTGCATGGCACCAGTCACCACTGCTCATCTATATGTGCCCTACCAGTCACCACTGCTCATCTATATGTGCCCTACCAGTCACCACTGCTCACCTGCATAGGACACCAGTCACCACTGCTCATCTATATGTGCCCTACCAGTCACCACTGCTCACCTGCATAGGACACCAGTCACCACTGCTCATCTATATGTGCCCTACCAGTCACCACTGCTCATCTATATGTGCCCCACCAGTCACCACTGCTCACCTAAGGACACCCACCACTGCTCATCTATATGTGCCCCACCAGTCACCACTGCTCATCTATATGTGCCCCACCAGTCACCACTGCTCATCTATATGTGCCCCAACCAGCTCACCTATATGTGCCCCACCAGTCACCACTGCTCATCTATATGTGCCCCACCAGTCACCACTGCTCACCTGCATAGGACACCAGTCACCACTGCTCATCTATATGTGCCCCACCAGTCACCACTGCTCATCTATATGTGCCCCACCAGTCACCACTGCTCACCTGCATAGGACACCAGTCACCACTGCTCATCTGTATGTGCCCCACCAGTCACCACTGCTCATCTATATGTGCCCCACCAGTCACCACTGCTCATCTATATGTGCCCCACCAGTCACCACTGCTCATCTATATGTGCCCCACCAGTCACCACTGCTCATCTATATGTGCCCCACCAGTCACCACTGCTCACCTGCATATCATCTATATGTGCCCCACCAGTCACCACTGCTCATCTATATGTGCCCCACCAGTCACCACTGCTCACCTCATATGTGGCCCACCAGTCACCACTGCTCATCTATATGTGCCCCACCAGTCACCACTGCTCATCTATATGTGCCCTACCAGTCACCACTGCTCATCTATATGTGCCCTACCAGTCACCACTGCTCATCTATATGTGCCCCACCAGTCACCACTGCTCATCTATATGTGCCCCACCAGTCACCACTGCTCATCTGTATGTGCCCCACCAGTCACCACTGCTCATCTATATGTGCCCTACCAGTCACCACTGCTCATCTATATGTGCCCCACCAGTCACCACTGCTCACCTATATGTGCCCCACCAGTCACCACTGCTCACCTGCATGGGTCACCAGTCACCACTGCTCATCTATATGTGCCACACCAGTCACCACTGCTCACCTGCATAGGACACCAGTCACCACTGCTCATCTATATGTGCCCCACCAGTCACCACTGCTCACCTGCATGGGCCAGTAGTGAACATGCACATCATTCAACACCAGGGAGTGGTTTTCGGAAGCTTTTGTGCGACACCGTAATTATAGTAATTACGATGTCTTAAGCATCGTAATTACGAAATTATAGTTCGCATGCTTACTAACCCATATTTCCCGTGATCACGACATCAGAATTATGAAACTTAAGCCGCCTTAATCCTCGTCATCACAACATCGTAATTATTGTCCTCACCACATCGTAATCCTCGTCATCACAACATCGCAATTATTGTCCTCACCACATCGTAATCCTCGGCATCACAACGTCGTTTTTAATCTCCTCAACATATCGTAATTTTCGTAATCGCTATATCGTAATTGTCGTCCTCACAATAAATGAATTATCGTCATCACTCCATCGTAATTGTCGTCCTCACAATATATCAATTATCTTCATCACAACATCGTAATTATTATCCTCACCACATCGTAATCCTCGTCATCACTGCATCGTAAGTATCGTCCTCATCACATGGTAACCCTCGTCATCACTGCATCGTAATTATCGTAGGTATGTAATCATGATCTGTCTCTGCTCACCTGCGGTGTCGGCCAGGGCGATCTTTGCAATGAAAACCGAGGAGATCTCCTGTGTGTCTAGCGAATGCTCGACGCCACTGCGGCGGCTCCCATGGGCAGCTGCAAGCTGGCAGGCGGACGACTATTCTCAGATAGTTGTGGGTTAACTCAAAGGGATGGAGTGGGTGGGCACAGGGAGGCCAAGCAACGGGGTGAATGGATGCAAAGGGACTGGGCAGCCGATGAGCCCAAAGGGACGGGGGTGGGCAGATGGCCCCACAATGACGATGAAGACGGACAGGACAGAGAGGGAGGTGGCTTGCCGCGGGGTTCGGTCCGTGAGGACCGGGTCACGTCCGGTAACTGGATTGGATCACCCCTGGACCACAGTTGGACCACAGCTGGACCACAGCTGGATCACAGCTGGACCAGAGCTGGACCACAGCTGGACCACAGCTGGACCACAGGTGGATCACAGCAGGACCACAGCTGGACCACAACTGGACCACAGGTGGATCAGAGCTGGACCACAATTGGATCACAACTGGACCACAGCTGGACCACAACTGGACTACAGCTGGATCACCCCTGGACCACAGCTGGATCACAGCCGGACCACAACTGGACCAGAGCTGGACCACAGCTGGACCAGAGCTGGACCAGAGCTGGACTACAACTAGATCACCCCTGGACCACAGGTGGATCACAGCTGGACCACAACTGGACCACAACTGGACCACAGCTGGACCAGAGCTGGACCACAACTAGATCACAGCTGGACCACAGCTGGACCACAGCTGGACCACAGCTGGATCACAGCCTGACCACAGCTGGACCACAGCTGGACCACAACTGGACCACAGCTGGATCACAGCCGGACCACAGCTGGACCACAGGTGGACCACAACTGGACCACAGCTAGACCACAGCTGGACCACAACTGGACCCCAGCTGGACCACAGCTGGACCACAGCTGGACCACAGCTGAACGATAGCAAGCCAACTGAGATCGCTGCCAACTGTGCGGACACCAACCCGCACCACCACCAGAACTGCCGCGACTGTTACGGCGCACGCGCCGCGAGTCACCGGCCCCCTCGGACCGACCCCCCCCCCCCCCACTCCGCCTCATAGCATGTTTGCAAGTGTTGCCCGGGTGTTTATGCCTGCAGTGTTTGACCAGCGCGCTCCATTGCCGACTGGTTCGCGGTTAGGTGAACACTTGTGACCAAATCGACCAATCCCTGGCTTGTACCCGGTCAACTCATATTTACATAGGCTGTGCTTGGTTGTGCAACACGTGTAAGAATGGAATATCTTCCAGCTGCTTGTTTTTCCTACCGTCACTTATTGTTTAACGAGCCATTTCCTGGTTTTAACTAGGATATAACAAGCCAGTGTGTAGGAAAACCAAAATAAATTTGTAAGCTTACCAACCGCTGGGTAGTTATCCCAGTAAACTAGCCAGGGAAGGGTTCGTTAAATGCGAGCGGCAGTAGGAAAAACCAGCAGCTAGTAGATACTCCATGGCTTACCAGAAGGAAGAACGAACACTCCGTGTTGCAGAACGAAGCACAGCCTACGCAAATATGCGTTTACTAGGTACAAGCCATGGATTAGTTGATCTGGTTTACATTGTGTGCCCTGATCATGTACATGGCATAACTTCGGATATAATTAATTATGCCCTTGTACTTGTGCAGGCCGTGTTCTGCTCATTCACAACACACCTCATTAAACAAACCTTTGCATTGTGAAGTGACTTGCTGCACCCGAAGCCACGACAAAAAAAAACCCCCTTTGGGGAAAAAAAAAAACCACCCAAAAAAAGTTTTTTAGAAAAAAATTATTTTTTTTTTTTTTTTTTATTTTTTTTTTTGGGTGGAAAAAAAGGCGGCCTTCTTAAAAAACCCTAAAAAAAAGCTTGTGCGTGGTTTATTTAAGCCATTGGTGGTATATTTGGTTTTCAGTGGATATATCTGCACGCTGTGTTGCCGAATCGTTGGCGGTTTGGTGAGGTCCGTGGCGCTTACCGACCCTGACACTGGTGCTCGCCATGAAATTGGGCCGCCGCCGACGGCGCTGAAGCTTACTAGTGCCACGTCACTGATCTGTACTGGTCACTGATGGGACCAGGTCACTGATCTGTACTTGTCACTGATGGGACCAGGTCACTGATCTGTACTGGTCGCTGATTGGACCAGGTGACTGATCTGTACTGGTCACTGATCGGACCAGGTCACTGATCTGTACTGGTCACTGATCGGACCAGGCCACTGATCTGTACTGGTCGCTGATGGGACCAGGTCACTGATCTGTACTGGTCACTGATCGGACCAGGTCACTGATCCAGTGAGGCTTGCTAGTACTAAATCACTGATCCATGGTCACGGGGCACTGACGTGAGGAACTGAAGCTTACTAGTACCAGGTCACTGATCCATGGTCGCCGTCCACTGGAGTGAGGAAGTGAAGCTTACTAGTACTAGGTGACTGATCCATCCAGCGGTTCCCTAGCAAGGTTTGACAAATAGGCCGGTCCTGGATTTGTGACATCCCAGAACATAATGGACTTGATGGAATTAGCCTCTTATATTTCTCATGGATGTTAAAGGTGTCGTTTCACAACGAACTGCTTTGCAAAAACGTCCCCAAGATCTGCTGGAAAGTACACGCTGGGATTCTGATGTAACAGGTTTGAAGAAAATACATCGATTAACACTGCATGCCATCTTCCGCTAAACATCATTGTACACCACCGTATCGTATCATCGTGTCCGTGACATACCAATCTGGATTACCCACAAATGTCCCCTCCACATGGCGGACGGTAGGTCAAAATTCCAGCCCTGCTCCCCAGGCGGCACGTTCCTGTCGGGTCACCACGGCCCTGCTGTTGGAACAAAACAGTACCGTCACACAATTGGAACCTTCCGCTTGTTATGCAGGGCCACTCCAGCTCATGGCACGGGTAGCAAAAATGGCTTAGTGCAACATTGATAACAGTCCTTCTGCAGGGCCCTGGTCGTTAGCATTATCTCAACTGCAACTGTCGACACTGCTGCGGCAGTCAACACTGCGACAGCTGTCAACACTGCTGCACCTGGCAATACTGCTGCAGCTGCCAACACGGCTACGGCTGTCAACACTGCTACAGCTGTCAGTATTGCTGCAGATGGCAACACTTGTGCAGCTATCAACACTGCAACAGCTGTCAACACTGCTGCGGCTGTCAACGCTACCTTTGCCGACAACATTGCCCAAAGGCGTAGGGATGTGGGGAGAGGAGATCAGGGGTCTTTGCACCCTCCTATTCCTGATCGAAACCATTAGTCCCGTGAGACCAAAGGGCGCTGGCCTGGCCCCTCTACACCCGAAAAGCGTTCCTACTCTCCTGGCACCGCCACGTCAGCTGTCAACGCTGCCGTTCCTACTCTCCTGGCACCGCCATCACAACTGCCTGCCGTCCTACTCTGCTGGCACCGCCATGGTCACAGCTGTCAACACTGCCGTTCCTACTCTCCTGGCACCGCCACGATCACAGCTGTCAACACTGCCGTTCCTACTCTCCTGGCACCGCCACATCACAGCTGTCAACACTGCCGTTCCTACCCCCCACGCCACCACCTTCTCCTCCCCACAACGCTGCCGTTCCTACTCTCCTGGCACCGCCACGGTCACAGCTGTCAACACTGCCGTTCCTACTCTCCTGGCACCGCCACGGTCACAGCTGTCAACGCTGCCGTTCCTACTCTCCTGACACCGCCACGTCACAGCTGTCAACGCCCGTTCCGCAGCACACTAACCACGCCGTCCTACTTCCGCACCGCCATGGTCACAGCTGTCAACGCTGCCGTTCCTACTCTCCTGGCACCGCCATGGTCACAGCTGTCAACGCTGCCGTTCCTACTCTCCTGACACCGCCACGGTCACAGCTGTCAACGCTGCCGTTCCTACTCTCCTGGCACCGCCACCGTGTCGGCCGTCAACACTGCCGTTCCTACTCTCCTGACACCGCCACGGTCACAGCTGTCAACGCTGCCGTTCCTACTCTCCTGGCACCGCCACGGTCACAGCTGTCAACGTTGCCGTTCCTACTCTCCTGACACCGCCACGGTCACAGCTGTCAACGTTGCCGTTCCTACTCTCCTGACACCGCCACGGTCACAGCTGTCAACGCTGCCGCCGCCGTCGATGCCGTGGCACACCGTAGCCGGGAGTCCCTCCCACCAGCTCCGGTTCCGGATTGCATGTCTTGGTCATGACTCGTCTACCACAGTCCTCGAGCAGTGACGTCACCGTCGTCTCGGGCGATAGGTGGCTTGCGGCACAGCATGCTCACACCAGCCCGTTCCGTCTCGGGGTCTTCACCCGCCCTAATTCAGGTTTTTCGCGTATAGCGGACGAACAGCGCGCGGCAGCGCGCCCAAATTTCGCAAACCTTTTCCCACATCAATTTGAAATGATGATTCAAAATTGTTTTGTCAGGTCATCTAGGGTCAACGAGTTAGTCAAGGTCGAGTGAGGTCACCTCCAAAGAAGTTCAACCAGTCGTCACGCTTTAACGGATACAGATATTTTGAGGAAACTTTCAGTGTTTGCTTATCTTTACGGATGCAATAAAACGTACGAGTGGAATTTTTTTCCGCTTTTGACTACATATAAATTTTGTGTATTTGCCAAAATGCAGTTCGAATACCGGATTCTGGCTAAAGTAAGCATTTTTTGTTAGGGCAAGTTGACTTTCAACAAAGTTCCTCGGTCTGCTCTACCCATTGGAAAAGGAAAACAAAAAAACTTGAAAATTCAAAATTTTGAAATTTGAGAAGAAAAAAAAACTTTTGTGGGGAAAAAAAAATATGGCCTTGGTCGATTTCGCTGTCCCTTTCTCATTCCAAATAAATTGTGTTTTTTTCATATGTTCCCCAGAATGAACTCCCCAGAGTCAAAAACATAATGTAAGTCGTGAAAAGTGAAAATCTAACCCCCCTGGTGACGTCACTTTTGGGAGAACATTTTTTTTGGAGAGTGGACCCGGACCCTACTCGTCGAGCGCTTTCCCATGACACCTCTATCGTTTTCGTACGATGCTTAGTTTGGATTGTAGACGGGGTCTCCGACCGCCCCACCCCCGAGACCGGGTGTGAGGATTTCACCGGAAAGACGACGCGGGCTAGTTGAACGTCGTGCCGTCAGTACCTGCCAGATAAATTCTACGGGTTCAGACAATGCTGCTCGATTTAACCGTGCTGATTGTGTCTTGTATCCCGCCATCGCAGGGGTGGATGCAAAGCAGGTGCACAGGGTGTGCGTTCCCCATGGGAAGTAGTGACCTTCCAGCCGAGAAAAGCGGCCCTTCAGGAAGAAGGAAGATTGAATCCCCTTGATCAGCTGATTTTGCAACCGAAGGCGACTTTTGTAGATGCAGCAAAGATGGTAGTCCAAGGTACATAATGTAGAGATGGTAGTGTAGAGTACAGCTGAAAGTCAGTATTGTAGAATAGACGAGATGGTGGCAGCTGGTCAAGCGGTTTGAAGTCGGTGTCCTCCGTGCGATTGGTGTCCTTTCGTTGGACAGCTGGCGTTGGCGCGACTAGCGTAGCACGCCATTGTCGCAATCCAGCCTTTTTTGTTGCCCCGTTGCTGGTGCACGTTGGCAGTGACCGATGTGTTGCGCCCGTGGCGCCGAACCCTCTTGTTGGTGTTTGACCTCGCGACGCACTAGGCTGCTGGTCCAAGTTCTATCTAGATTTGCGAGATGTTTCAGACAATGAGAAAGAGGTTTTGGCGCTCTTTGCTTGGTCGGCATGGGTTGGTAAATCGTGATCGTGATGCACAACAATAGCTGCCTGCTTAGACATCACCGCCGCATTAGGCCGGGTGAACAAGTGCGCACTGGCACACAAACCTCACAAGATAGACCTACGCAGAGACATGGCAGACTTCATTCTGAAGTTCCTCAGAGACAGGGCCCTCAAGGTCCGATACGGCAGTATCACATCAAACACCGCATCTCAGGAACAGTGCCCGGCACAGGGGAGCGTGCTCGCACTAAGTCTCTTCGCCATCATGATTAACGGTATACTTGCTGATCACACCGACACGTCACTTCGATACTCGCTTTTCCCGGACGACACAGACGTTTGAACAATAGCAATAGGCTCCTAAAAGCAAATAAAACCATCCAAATATGCTTTGATCACATATAAAAATCGTGCAAGCGTGGGACTTCACCCTGTCCGCAGAAAAATCGGCCTACCATAAGCAATCGTCTCTGCCCCACACCCACAACACTTTTGAGAATCGATGGAAAGCCATCGTGCAGGTGAAAAGTTCCATGTTCTTGGGGGTGCATTTGGACGAAAAACTTATTTTCAACCTACCCGCCCCCACACACACATACACAACCACACACACACACACACACACACACACACACACACACACACACACACACACACACACACACACACACACACACACACACACACACACACACACACACACACACACACACACACACACACACACACACACACACACACACACACACACACACACACACACACACCTGCATATATCCGAATTACAAAACACCCAATGTACAGGGGCGCAGACGTGTGGACTATCATACGTGCTGTGGTCGCTGTCGGCGGGTGGGTGACCGGCAATGCCGAGGCGGTGATATTTCATCAGACGCGGGCGCGATCGCGCTGCATGAGCGCGAGTCTGCGACATTCCGGTGTCCTTTACACTAGCCGACCTCCGCTCAGTGTCAGGTCAGCGACCCCGGACACCGCTACCCGCGCAGCGGGCATCTGTCCCAGACAGTCACGTCCTCAGTGGACACTTGTCCCAGACACCGGACCATCCGCAGCGGAGACCTGCCCCAGACACCGGACCATCCGCAGCGGAGACCTGCCCCAGACACCGGACCATCCGCAGCGGAGACCTGCCCCAGACACCGGACCATCCGCAGCGGAGACCTGCCCCAGACACCGGACCATCCGCAGCGGAGACCTGCCCCAGACACCGGACCATCCGCAGCGGAGACCTGCCCCAGACACCGGACCATCCGCAGCGGAGACCTGCCCCAGACACCGGACCATCCGCAGCGGAGACCTGCCCCAGACACCGGACCATCCGCAGCGGAGACCTGCCCCAGACACCGGACCATCCGCAGCGGAGACCTGCCCCAGACACCGGACCATCCGCAGCGGAGACCTGCCCCAGACACCGGACCATCCGCAGCGGAGACCTGCCCCAGACACCGGACCATCCGACCCCGGACCATCCGCAGCGGAGACCTGCCCCAGACACCGGACCATCCGCAGCGGAGACCTGCCCCAGACACCGGACCATCCGCAGCGGAGACCTGCCCCAGACACCGGACCATCCGCAGCGGAGACCTGCCCCAGACACCGGACCATCCGCAGCGGAGACCTGCCCAACACCGGACCATCCGCAGCGGAGACCTGTCCCAGACACCGGACCATCCGCAGCGGAGACCTGCCCCAGACACCGGACCATCCGCAGCGGAGACCTGCCCCAGACACCGGACCATCCGCAGCGGAGACCTGCCCCAGACACCGGACCATCCGCAGCGGAGACCTGCCCCAGACACCGGACCATCCGCAGCGGAGACCTGCCCCAGACACCGGACCATCCGCAGCGGAGACCTGCCCCAGACACCGGACCATCCGCAGCGGAGACCTGCCCCAGACACCGGACCATCCGCAGCGGAGACTTGTCCCAGACACCGGACCATCCGCAGCGGAGACCTGTCCCAGACACCGGACCATCCGCAGCGGAGACCTGCCCCAGACACCGGACCATCCGCAGCGGAGACCTGCCCCAGACACCGGACCATCCGCAGCGGAGACCTGCCCCAGACACCGGACCATCCGCAGCGGAGACCTGCCCCAGACACCGGACCATCCGCAGCGGAGACTTGTCCCAGACACCGGACCATCCGCAGCGGAGACCTGCCCCAGACACCGGACCATCCACAGCGGAACCCCCCAGACACCGGACCATCCGCAGCGGAGACCTGCCCCAGACACCGGACCATCCGCAGCGGAGACCTGCCCCAGACACCGGACCATCCGCAGCGGAGACCTGCCCCAGACACCGGACCATCCGCAGCGGAGACCTGTCCCAGACACCGGACCATCCGCAGCGGAGACCTGCCCCAGACACCGGACCATCCGCAGCGGAGACCTGCCCCAGACACCGGACCATCCGCAGCGGAGACCTGCCCCAGACACCGGACCATCCGCAGCGGAGACCTGCCCCAGACACCGGACCATCCGCAGCGGAGACCTGCCCCAGACACCGGACCATCCGCAGCGGAGACCTGCCCCAGACACCGGACCATCCGCAGCGGAGACTTGTCCCAGACACCGGACCATCCGCAGCGGAGACCTGCCCCAGACACCGGACCATCCGCAGCGGAGACTTGTCCCAGACACCGGACCATCCGCAGCGGAGACCTGCCCCAGACACCGGACCATCCGCAGCGGAGACCTGCCCCAGACACCGGACCATCCGCAGCGGAGACTTGTCCCAGACACCGGACCATCCGCAGCGGAGACCTGTCCCAGACACCGGACCATCCGCAGCGGAGACCTGCCCCAGACACCGGACCATCCGCAGCGGAGACCTGTCCCAGACACCGGACCATCCGCAGCGGAGACCTGTCCCAGACACCGGACCATCCGCAGCGGAGACTTGTCCCAGACACCGGACCATCCGCAGCGGAGACCTGTCCCAGACACCGGACCATCCGCAGCGGAGACCTGCCCCAGACACCGGACCATCCACAGAGAGCCTGCCCCAGACAGGACCATCCAGCGGAGACCTGCCCCAGACACCGGACCATCCGCAGCGGAGACCTGTCCCAGACACGGACCATCCGCAGCGGAGACCTGCCCCAGACACCGGACCATCCGCAGCGGAGACCTGCCCCAGACACCGGACCATCCGCAGCGGAGACCTGTCCCCAGACACCGGACCATCCGCAGCGGAGACCTGCCCCAGACACCGGACCATCCGCAGCGGAGACCTGCCCCAGACACCGGACCATCCACAGCGGAGACCTGCCCCAGACACCGGACCATCCGCAGCGGAGACCTGTCCCAGACACCGGACCATCCCAGCGGAGACCTGTCCCAGACACCCATCCGCCGACGCAGACACATCCGCAGCGGAGACCTGCCCCAGACACCGGACCATCCGCAGCGGAGACCTGTCCCAGACACCGGACCATCCGCAGCGGAACCGCCCCAGACAATGCCGTCCGCAGCGGAGACCTGCCCCAGACACCGGACCATCCGCAGCGGAGACCTGCCCCAGACACCGGACCATCCGCAGCGGAGACCTGTCCCAGACACCGGACCATCCGCAGCGGAGACTCCCCCGGATCATCCGCAGCGGAAATCTGTCCCAGACAGTCACGTCCTCAGCGGAGACCTGTCCCAGACACCGAATCATCTGCAGCGGTCCCCCTAGACACCGTCACGTCTGCAGCGGAGACCTGTTCCCCTAGACACCGTCACGTCTGCAGCGGAGACCTGTTCCCCTAGACACCGTCACGTCTGCAGCGGAGACCTGTCCCCCTAGACACCATCACGTCTGCAGCGGAGACCTGTTCCCCTAGACACCGTCACGTCTGCAGCGGAGACCTGTTCCCCTAGACACCGTCACGTCTGCAGCGGACGCTGGCCTCGGCACTGACCTTCCCCAGGCCCGTGCCCAAAATAACAACCCCAGAGGACAAGTCACGACTGGCGCGCTCCAGGGAGCTCTGCTTCTAGTGGGTTTTCAATAATGTCAAAGTTAACCTAGTCGGTGAGAGGGTCCGTGTTTCTCGGATGCATGCATGCACGAAGTCGAAGTTCGAGGTAGTGACGGGGTAGAGCAGCCTGGCCGTGAACCGTTCGCGGCCGGAGGAGAGCTCGAGCCGCCGCGGTGACGTGCAGCCCCGTCCGAGGAGCGGCGGCACGCTGCAGCCGGCACCGAAGGTGAAGGTCATTCCGGCCGGCCAGCGCCCACACGTGTCATGGGAGAGGGGTCGCGCGACACGTTACGAGCCTGGCGGTCAGCGCCCGCGCTAATATGCCAACCCCCCTGGCGGCGTCACGGCGGTAAACATGTTTACGGCGCGTCCTACCTGCGCAGACAGGACAGGTCGGCGCAGGTGAGCGGCGGCCAGCACCGCAGGCAGACGATAGTAGCAGCGGCAAAACAGTGGTGCATCCAGTTGGCCGCCAAGCCACGGGCTCAGGCAACGCGGCAAATTTTGGTGATGCGTTCTTCCAACGCAGAGTTTCTGATGCCTTACACTACATGCTGAGATCTCGAAGTAATTGAAAGACTGCCGGAACATAAAGATGCATGCTAATTTAGCCGAATCTGCCGTTCGTAAGGAACCCTGAAGTCGCATGAGCAGTTTGAGGATGACACGATACACAACTTAGTACGAGTGGAGGGAGTGTCTGGCCGGTACATACATATACCTCCAATATCCCGGCACAACACACTCTTGCAAAATTTTCGCATTTGGAAAGATGTATAAATTAGTATTTGTACCATTAAATACACTTGGGTGGCTGCAAAGCCAGGCATAACCTATAATTAAATTTTCAAAGCACAATACATCGGCTTGTTTGAAGATATCCACAGAAAAGAAAGTGCGTCGGGGCGAAGGACAGCACGAAGGACAGCAGACTGAAAGGAATAGGGAGATCAAAAGAGGTAGGGAGAAGGAGAGAAAGAGGAGCTGATGGAGAGCTAGGAAGATACAATACCAGAACTAGGAACAAGGGGACAATCGGAGTAATGGGTCAGGCAGAGCACGGGAACAGGGATATGGACTAGGACATGGGTAAGGACAGGGACAGGGTCAGGTATACGAGTAAGGGTAGGGGCAGGGACAGGGACCTGCAGAGCTTCTGTGTCGTGCCATTGGTTGATGAACAATGTTCGGCACATGGACAGAGACAGGGACAGGGACAGAGACAGAGACAGGGACTGGCAGAGCATCTGTGCCGTACCCCTGTATAATGACCAGTCCCTGGCACGGGGACAGGCAGAGCGTCTGTGCCGTACCCCTGTATGATGACCAGTGCCCGGCGCGGGGAGAGGGACAGGGACAGGGACAGGGACAGGGACTGCCAGGTCGTCTGTGCCGTACCCCTGTATGATGACCAGTGCCCGGCGCGGGGAGAGGGACAGGGACAGGGACAGGGACAGGGACTGCCAGGTCGTCTGTGCCGTACCCTTGTATGATGACCAGTGCCCGGCGCGGGGAGAGGGACAGGGACAGAGACAGGGACAGGGACTGCCAGGTCGTCTGTGCCGTACCCCTGGATGCTGACCAGCGCCCGGCGCGGGGAGAGGGACAGGGACAGGGACAGGGACTGCCAGGTCGTCTGTGCCGTACCCCTGGATGCTGACCAGCGCCCGGCGCGGGGAGAGGGACAGGGACAGGGACTGCCAGGTCGTCTGTGCCGTACCCCTGTATGATGGACCAGCGCCCGGCGCGGGGAATAGGCAGGCGGGAGAGGGACAGGGACAGGGACTGCCAGGTCGTCTGTGCCGTACCCCTGGATGCTGACCAGCGCCCGGCGCGGGGAGAGGGACAGGGACAGGGACTGCCAGGTCGTCTGTGCCGTACCCCTGGATGCTGACCAGCGCCCGGCGCGGGGAGAGGGACAGGGACAGGGACTGCCAGGGTCGTCTGTGCCGTACCCCTGGATGCTGACCAGCGCCCGGCGCGGGGAGAGGGACAGGGACAGGGACTGCCAGGTCGTCTGTGCCGTACCCCTGGAGATGACCAGCCCGCGCGGGGACAGGGACAGGGACAGGGACTGACCAGGTCGTCTGTGCCGTACCCCTGGATGATGACCAGCGCCCGGCGCGGGGAGAGGGACAGGGACAGGGACAGGGACTGCCAGGTCGTCTGTGCCGTACCCCTGGATGCTGACCAGCGCCCGGCGCGGGGAGAGGGACAGGGACAGGGACTGCCAGGTCGTCTGTGCCGTACCCCTGGATGATGACCAGCGCCCGGCGCGGGGAGAGGGACAGGGACAGAGACAGGGACAGGGACTGCCAGGTCGTCTGTGCCGTACCCTTGTATGATGACCATGGCGCCCGGCGCGGGGAGAGGGACAGGGACAGAGACAGGCAGGTCGTCGTGTGCCGTACCCTGTGATGACCAGCGCCCGGCGCGGGGAGAGGGACAGGGACAGGGACTGCCAGGTCGTCTGTACCGTACCCCTGGATGCTGACCAGCGCCCGGCGCGGGGAGAGGGACAGGGACAGGGACTGCCAGGTCGTCTGTACCGTACCCCTGGATGATGACCAGTGCCCGGCGCGGGGAGAGGGACAGGGACAGGGACAGGGACTGCCAGGTCGTCTGTGCCGTACCCCTGGATGATGACCAGCGCCCGGCGCGGGGAGAGGGACAGGGACAGGGACTGCCAGGTCGTCTGTGCCGTACCCCTGGATGATGACCAGCGCCCGGCGGGGAGGGGACAGGGACAGAGGGACTGCCAGGTCGTCTGCCCTGGACTGACCAGCGCCCGGCGCGGGGAGAGGGACAGGGACAGGGACTGCCAGGTCGTCTGTGCCGTACCCCTGGATGCTGACCAGCGCCCGGCGCGGGGAGAGGGACAGGGACAGGGACTGCCAGGTCGTCTGTGCCGTACCCCTGGATGATGACCAGCGCCCGGCGCGGGGAGAGGGAGGACAGGGACAGGGACTGCCAGGTCGTCTGTGCCGTACCCCTGGATGATGACCAGCGCCCGGCGCGGGGAGAGGGGACAGGGACAGGGACTGCCAGGTCGTCTGTACCGTACCCCTGGATGCTGACCAGCGCCCGGCGCGGGGAGAGGAGGACAGGGACAGGGACTGCCAGGTCGTCTGTGCCGTACCCCTGGATGATGACCAGCGCCCGGCGCGGGGAGAGGGACAGGGACAGGGACTGCCAGGTCGTCTGTACCGTACCCCTGGATGCTGACCAGCGCCCGGCGCGGGGAGAGGGACAGGGACAGGGACTGCCAGGTCGTCTGTGCCGTACCCCTGGATGATGACCAGCGCCCGGCGCGGGGAGAAGGACAGGGACAAGGGACTGCCAGGTCGTCTGTGCCGTACCCCTGGATGATGACCAGCGCCCGGCGCGGGGAGAGGGACAGGGACAGGGACTGCCAGGTCGTCTGTGCCGTACCCCTGGATGATGACCAGCGCCCGGCGCGGGGGAGGAAGGGACAGGGACAGGGACTGCCAGGTCGTCTGTACCGTACCCCTGGATGATGACCAGCGCCCGGCGCGGGGAGAGGGACAGGGACAGGGACTGCCAGGTCGTCTGTACCGTACCCCTGGATGATGACCAGCGCCCGGCGCGGGGAGAGGGACAGGGACAGGGACTTAATAAGCCGGCGCGGGGACAGGGACAGGGACTGCCAGGTCGTCTGTGCCGTACCCCTGGATGCTGACCAGCGCCCGGCGCCGGGACAGGGACAGGGACAGAGACAGGGACAGGGACTGTCAGGTCGTCTGTGCCGTACCCCTGGATGATGACCAGCGCCCGGTGCGGGGAGAGGGACAGGGACAGGGACTGTCAGGTCGTCTGTGCCGTACCCCTGGATGATGACCAGCGCCCGGCGCGGGGAGAGGGACAGGGACAGGGACTGCCAGGTCGTCTGTGCCGTACCCCTGGATGATGACCAGCGCCCGGTGCACGTCCTCGCCGCAGATCGGTCGGCGGCCGTGCATCCGCAGCGCGTACACGATGTTGGACGAGCCGTACGTGTGAGCCGTGGCGACGCCGTTCTCCAAGAAGCCGAGCGGCCGCAGCAGGGTCGGGTCATCAGGCCTGCAGGCACACAAGGCACACACGTGATGTCAGACTGGGCTGCACAGGTGTTGTACACCCCAGAGCACGTGATCACGTAGCAGCCACGGCCAGGGTTAGAAAAACTCCAGGGTTGGCCAAAAATGACAAAAACTAAGTTTGGTATGTGAGCAGGCAGGAGCAAAAGACCGATCATAGAGTTGGGAGCGAAAAACAATATACTGAAACTTTGTTTTGTTCACATGTGGCGCATTAGGATTAATAGTAAGACGGTCAAACGGTGAGGAACACTACCAGTTCTGCTCTATGAATCTCATAATGGTATCGATGGCCAAACTGCGCTTAACGGGAAGGAGGTCTTGCATCAACTATTTTCATTTTTATCCGGAAGCCTGAAAATTTAGCCGCATTAAATGCCCTATGGACCATTTTTATGGAAAGTTCTGGATGCCCTGTTGCTTGGCCGTCGCCTCACCAAGGGAGCCTTCATGTAACTTCAAGGAACTGTTAACAATTAAATAAAAGAATAAAAAATCTGCAAAAGAAAATCGCTGAAAAGGAGAGTTTTTAAACTTGTACCAAATTGGAAAAGAAACGTAGTAAAACGGCAATGATTCGCCCAAATTCCGAATCGACATGGGTCAATAAATGTGCGTAGATGCTGTATGTTGCTTGTCGTTGATCGACGTAAGCCTGAAAGGGATCGCTTAAAGTAATCTCAACTTTCATATAGGGTCATATAAATCGCGGAGATGGCGAATTTAAATGCCGAAGTCAGATTTGGATGGCATACATTTGAAGAGTTGCAGAGTGTCGTCATAACTCGCGCAGTGTGGAGAGAGTGTTAACTACACGCCTTGAGAGTAAGTGAACTGGAGAACAGACTGAATTCGGAGAGATCTGAAAGAGAGGTCTGAAATCTGAAAGAGCCATCGAAAGGTCGGCAGAGGTCCAAAGTGGAAGAGGGCTGTCAGAGTAGGAGAGTGGCCATATGAGGATGGAGAGGGGCTATAGAAAGTTGGAAAAGGGACATATTAAGTCGGAAATGGTCGTCTAACGTTTTAATCCGGAAGGACAGAACGAAGTAAGAGAGGGGTCATCTAAGGTCGACATTGGCGGTATTAAGCTGGTGAGTGATCGGCTGAGGTCGGACCTCAAGAGCATGTGCGTTGTGCCGCATACTTTTCTTGGGTCCATACCCCACCAGTAAAATGTTGAAGCCCACCAAAGATGCTTGAGCCATGCCCACGTCTTCCTAAGTCTTACGAAACATACTTTGGCAAAGATGCCACTTGCATATGGACACTAAGCAATTTCAGCATAGTCTTTTTGTCTTTGACATTTCGATACTACAGACACACATTGTTTTGTTCAGAGCAGGTGATACTGCGCCACTCAAATGCCGCTCCGCTGAAGATAGCACTTAGTCGTAAGTGACCAACCTTTACCTCCAAGAAACTTAAAGCTCAGCTATCCAGCGAACAACGTAAAGGATGGCATTACAAGTACTGTGAATAAATGAATCATTCAAATAATAGCGTAATGAGAAATCATTCGTCTCTTTCATGGTGCCATTATTTTCCTTACGACACTTTGCATCAATTAGCTAGCATTAGGTTTTCTTCATTTCCTACAATATAAAAACGCACACACGTACAAATACCACAAACGTTAGTCCCCTTCATATATCGTACGCTAGTACCATGTTGTATACAGGTGGTTCACTTGCCTCACTTATCCTTCTCATTTACCCCTGTCTGCTTTATGCTCCGCACTTGGACATATGCCACTACCGGATGTCATTAACATGAACACCCATGGCGTGAGGTAGGAAAAGCGCATGGTGTATTCACGGATAAAGGAATTGCTGCCCAATACTTTTCTCGAAGGGGACAGTCAATGATAAATTAAACACGACGCTGTTCAAAGCCATTTCCATGTACACCGACAGGTAAATAGGCTCTTCGGTTACTTTATTTAGAAATATTGCATTTTAGTGATTGTTTTTTTTCGGATGATCTTGGAATAATGCTTCCATTGCCATTTTCGCTAACGAAAAGAGCGTTAGTGAGAATGCCAAGGGAACACAGGGTCCCCCACGAGGAACACAGAGTCCTCCTCAAATGCAACGCTACCTGGTGGCGAAAATACGATATTCAATATTCAACATATTATTTTAAGCCTGCAAACTTTTGTCATAAGTACAACCTTCACCTAGCTTACGCGGTGTTCAAGATAAGGTAATTGCCATATTCCTTCACGCCATTTATTCTTCCTTCATAATAGTAAATAATTGTTATTAGAAGCATATCAAACAATACCAAGGTCGTATATTCATCTGTAGCACCTCATGTGCCAATACCCACAAATGATTTTCGATATCCTTGAAATCACGCCGAGCATTTCTGACGTCCATTCGCCGCCGTCATCGTGAAATCCTTGTTTGAGAAGCAGTCGTCGAAGCACATACATGTAAGCTGAACACACACACACACACACGCACACGCACACGCACACGCACACGCACACGCACACGCACACACACACACACACACACACACACACACACACACACACACACACACACACACACACACACACACACACACACACACACACACACACACACACACACACACACACACACACACACACACACACACACACACACACACACACACACACACACACACACACACACACACACACACACACACACACACACACACACACACACACACACACACACATGTATGTATACAGGCGGAAATGGCGGGTGCGAGTGCAGCCAGGATGATCTCAAGGGGCAAGACATTACTAATGGCGGGGAAAATTGCCGGCACCGGACTGTTGTTCTGAACGGAAGATAACCACAAAGGATTTTTTTATATATAAGTAGATCAAACTTAGAAAGTTTCACTACCTAGCACTGACTATGAGCATCTAGCTTTATGTCGTGTGAGCTGAACCAGATTTCACGATCACCATATAGCAATGCTGTATGTTAAACGTTTCCCTCTTGTAGCAGGAAAAACATGAAATGTTGCATGATGGTTTTATGGTAGAAAATATTGACCTACAATTATCTGTCAAATGTTTCCCTGTTTCACTGGCACATGTTTCGATGCAATGACAACCAGGGTGGATAAAGGGTGTGGCACCGAAAGGCTGTACCCACACGTGGAAGGTGGCGTCCCCTAGGCCAGGTGAACGCCACCTTCCAGTGGCTACACCCATGATCATCACCCTCATCATGCAATCAACAAAGTTCATAGGGGATTACTCATCAATAGGCCACTATCTCTGTACATTTGCACAATTGCTGAACCTCAGTTAGCTTTTTCGGCATCACATTACCTCACCCTCCACCATAGGAAATGCACTTGAGGACACTGCCCCAGCGGGGCGATTTTTTTTGCCGATGACGCTAGTCAGGGAAGATGTGCCCCATTAAAGTTCCTAGACCCGCCCCTGTGTCATTCTCACGTGCTTTGTGATAACACGCCGTAATTCTTGGACGAGTTCATGATCTATGCAGATGTAAATAATACTTATCATAAGATGCATAGAAACTGTAACGGAGTTGTGGGGAGAGGAAGTCATTTTGATGTTAATTCTTTCCATGAAACCCATGGTGTCAAAGTTGATAGCTCCAATTCCAATAGTTCAAAAAGTTATAATCGTCAATGATTCCAACAGCCAATAGTTCCAATAGCTCATTGCGTACCGTATTGGCCTGTATTGCCGGCAGTGTGCTCGACTGTATGACTGACTGTATGACCGACTGTATGACCGACTGTATGACCGACTGTATGACCGACTGTATGACCGACTGCATGACCGACTGTATGACCGACTGTATGACCGACTGTATGACCGACTGTATGACCGACTGTATGACCGACTGTATGACCGACTGTATGACCGACTGTATGACCGACTGTATGACCGACTGTATGACCGACTGTATGACCGACTGTATGACCGACTGTATGACCGACTGTATGACCGACTGTATGACCGACTGTATGACCGACTGTATGACCGACTGTATGACCGACTGTATGACCGACTGTATGACCGACTGTATGACCGACTGTATGACCGACTGTATGACCGACTGTATGACCGACTGTATGACCGGCTGTATGACAGACTGTATGACCGACTGTATGACCGACTGTATGACCGACTGTATGACCGGCTGTATGACCGACTGTATGACCGGCTGTATGACCGACTGTAAGCCAGGTTGGATGACCGACTGTATGACCGACTGTATGACCGGCTGTATGACCGACTGTATGACCGACTGTATGACCGACTGTATGACCGACTGTATGACCGACTTAGACCGACTGTATGAATGTATGACCGACTGTATGACCGACTGTATGACCGACTGTATGACCGACTGTATGACCGACTGTATGACGGACTGTATGACCGACTGTATGACCGACTGTATGACCGACTGTATGACCGACTGTATGACCGACTGTATGACCGGCTGTATGACCGACTGTAAGCCAGGTTGGATGACCGACTGTATGACCGACTGTATGACCGACTGTATGACCGACTGTATGACCGACTGTATGACCGGCTGTATGACCGACTGTATGACCGACTGTATGACCGACTGTATGACAGACTGTATGGCCGACTGTATGACCGGCTGTATGACCGACTGTATGACCGACTGTATGACCGGCTATATGACAGACTGTATGACCGACTGTATGCCAGGTTGTATGACCGACTGTATGACCGACTGCATGACCGACCGTATGACCGACTGTATGACCGACTGTATGACCGACTGTATGACCGACTGTATGACCGACTGCATGACCGACCGTATGACCGACTGTATGACCGACTGTATGACCGACCGTATGACCGGCAGCATGCCAGCCGTGCCGACACGTGTCGCGTGGGCCACCAGAGGCTATAATTATGGCTGCCGTGTAACACTTGTGCCCGCACATGGCGTGAGGGTCGCAGTAACACACCCAGCCTCGCCGATGTCACAAGTCGTCGGTGACGCCCCGGCGCACGCCCGCCGTCATGGTTACATCGGTTCTCATGGTTCTGTATATCATCTGAATATCATGGTTACATCTGTTCTCCCATACAATTGTCCTACGTACCTCCGTGTGTACATTTGCTTTCGCATACTTGTGTACGTGCATAATGTACGCATATTTGTTCACGTATATTTACGTTGCTTTACGTGTATTTCACTATTTATCGTCGACGGACAATATTTGCGATCTGGCTTCAAAATCGCCCCTAGGAAACGTCAGAGGAGTCATAATGAATGTGACATTGAGCTGTGTGTATGTGGTTAGTACTTTGTTTTCAATTTGGCTCATAAATGTCTGATGGTACCACTGGGCAAGACGTCTTGTCTACATTCGACGACTCCGCTGGGTATCCCCTCATGTGCATTCGTGGGTGGCTATGTACTGATATTACTGAGTGCACGGACGTATTGTGTTGCTCCTGCTAGTGTGGTGGCATGCAGATAATGCAATGCTGATTGGGTGATATCTGGATGGTTTCATCCAGAAGACAAGAAAGCGAAAGGATTGCACCCTGTTTTTGCAGAAGTCTTTAATTCGTTGTCTTTGATTATCAAAGCTGAGATCAGCGCACCGCGGGCAACGTTCGAGTACCACTTAGCCTCCATACAAGGCATGAGCAGTAGTGGTAAATTTTAACTTTGGAAATTATTTGACGCTTCTATCGATTGATTTGTTGTTCGTTTGGAGGATGTACATGCATTTGGTGACTAAAAGTGAGTCAGCACCGAGTAGGTACTGCCTCCGTCGCCACTAGCATGGCGACGGTGCCCGTGGTCACCTGGCAGCGGCAGGAGGTGGAGGTGGCAGCCGCAAAAACAAGAGGGCGTCATTATTGATCCCGTTATAATGACGATATGCACATCCATCGGTATCCGCGGCATCTGCTTTTGTCAGAATATTACATTCGGAGCGAGTATGTCGTCTGATGACTATGGCACATCAATTAACCTCTACGAAATCAATCAATTGACCTCTACGAAAACCGGAGGGGTGGGCGGAATTCGCCCCCCCCCAAGGCGCGTGTTAACCTCTACGTAGCCGCAGACGGACGCGGATAGTTCGAAAGCCAAACTAAAGACAGAGACGACGATGGAGATAGACAGAGTGTACCACCTTCATTCATTATCCTCACCGCCTTCCCGCCGTTGGACTGTTATGCCGGTTTGCATCTGGCCACTGGGCACGTCCCGGCCGCATTTGGCATCACTAGACTAGCATTTCCTAGCTCAACATAGACTATTCTATACTCATGAAACATAGCCCAGCCAAACCCAAGCTATTCTATACTCGCCAAACATAACTTAACCTAACACAGCCTATGCTACCATAGTCTAGCATTACCTAACCTAACCTAACACAACCTATGCTACTTGAATCTAGCATAACCCAGCCTAACCTAATCCAGCCTATGCTACCTTAACAGAGCACAATCAAACCTAGCCTAACACGGCCAATGCTACCATGATCTAACCAAACCTAATTTAACCCAACCTACGCTACCCTAGCCTAGCGCAACCTACCCTAACCCAGCCTATGCTACCCTAACCCAATCTAGCATAAATTAAATTATCAGAGACTAAGATAAGCTAGCCTAGCCGTGTATCAGAAGTGCTACTTTCTGATAAACCTCCCAACTGACGCCGTACATTGCAATCTTTATTGCATTCTCCATTGCAATACAATGCATCAGTCGGAGCCGACTACACGCTGGCATGGCGTGACTGTGTGGCCCCGCTGGCATGTGGCTGGGTGGCCAAATGACCTGACCTGGCCTCAGCCGGGAGCGATGTCGTCGCGCCGAGGTCGTACCCACGCGTCTTCGGGACCATTCGCGATGGACGCGCACTGCCAGCAGGGCCCCGACGGGCGTTACTTCAGCATCGCTTCGGCATTACCTCAGCATTACCTCAGCATTACCTCAGGATTACCTCAGCATCACCTCAGCATTACCTCAGCACTACCCCAGCATTATCTCAGCATTAACATTACCTCAGCACTACCCCAGCATTACATCAGCATTACATCAGCATTACCTCAGCATTATCTTAGCACTACCTCAGCATTACCCCAGCGTTACCTCAGCATTGCCTCAGCATTTCCCAAGCACTACCCCAGCACTACCCCAGCATTACTTCAACATTACCTCAGCATTACCTCAGCATAACTTCAGCATTACTACCTTACGATTTTTGCGCTACTTCAGCGTTACTTCAGCATTACTCCAGTATAGCTTCAGCATCGCCTCAGGATTGTTTCCTCATTACTTCAACATTACTTCAGCATTACTTCAGCATTACTTCAGCATTACTTCAGCACTACTTCACGATTACTTCACGATTACTTCAGCTTTACTTCAGCAATACTTGAGCATTACTTCAATATTACTTCAACATTACGTCAGCACTAATTTTAATACAGGTGACGTGCAATCGCTCCCGTTTCACCTGGTGAGGCGCAATTATGCTATGCTTCACTACATTACCGACCGGTGCCTCGTGCATCAGCATATGCAAACCTCTTTTTTCTGAAATGGCAAACATCACTTTCAAGTAGTTGTTAGAATCCACCAATCAGCTAAACAGCATTTAAATTGGCTTCATAAACTTCGCACGAACGGCGCGGGGCAACGCGTCGAAATTTGGCATACCTTTTCCCACATCAATTTCGCAACCAGCTTCACCACCACCACACACACCGCAAACCGCATACTGGAAAATCATAAAATGTGCCGGCCCCGTAGAAACCAGCGTGTGTGCACCTGTGTGTACCTGTGTGTGCCTGTGTGTACCTGTGTGTACCTGTGTGCACCTGTATGTACCTGTGTGTACCTGTGTGTACCTGTGTATATCTGTGTGCACATGTATGTGCCTGTGTGTACCTGTGTATACATGTGTGTTCCTGTGTGTACCTGTGTATACATGTGTGTACCTGCGTATACCTGTGTATACGTGTGTGTACCTGTGTGTACCTGTGTGTACCTGTGTGCACATGTATGTGTCTGTGTGTACCTGTGTATACATGTGTGTACCTGTGTGTACCTGTGTGTATCTGTGTGTACCTGTGTGCACCGGTGTGCATCTGTGTGCACCTGTGTGTACCTGTATGCATATATGTATACATATGTGTACCTGCGTGTACCTGTGTGCACCTGTGTGTACCTATGTGTACCTGTATGTATCTGTGTGTACATTTGTGAACCTGTGTGTATCTATATGTACCTGTGTGTACCTGTGTGTATATGTGCATACCTATGTGTATATGTGTGTACCTGTGTGTACCTGTGTGCACCTGTGTCCACATGCATGTACCTGTGTGCACCTGTGTGTACCTGTGTGTAATTGTGTGTACCTGTGTGCACATGTATGTACCTGTGTGCACCTGTGTGCACCTGTGTGTACCTGTGTGTAATTGTGTGTACCTGTGTGTACCTGTGTCCCACCGATCGGGACACCGTCTGATCGACTTGGACACTGTCCCACCACCGACCGGGACAAAGTTGCACCGACCGGGAAACTGTTCTACCGAGCAGAACACAGTCCCAGCGGATGTGGCGCCGCCCAAGCAACTCCAGTGCTGCCGCCAAGCGGGAGTTGTTGGAAGCCGGGTCAGCGGTACGCGAGGCAGATTGTTAGTGCATCGCCTCTGAAACTGAACGTCGGCCCGCTTCCACTCATTCACTCGCCGTGAAAGTGAGTGCGGACGCAGCAGACGGTGCTGTGCTCTGGTGATCAAGGTCAAGGCCGCGCAAGGTTGCCTTTGAGGTCATGGCCGCTTTCAAGAGGATTGACGTCCATCGCGCAATTTATATCTTGATAACAAGGCTTGATAACAACGGTTCCGTTGACTGGGGCTTCAATGTCGGGATTGGTTAAGGAGCAGATGGCAAGGAGCTGTTTAGTCGGCCAGAAAACGTTGACACGACGAACGGAGACGGATTCCTCGACAGGCTTAACGACTACGTGCGAGCCAGCACTGTCGAGGCTCGGTTCGGTGGATTTGATGGGTTCAGATGGAGAGGGTGTGGTCTGATTCGAGCAAGGGTCAGCGGCGTGAAGAGTGATGGTCTGGTCTGGATTGCGAGGCGAGGTCGTGGTCTTGGGACGGGCAGGGGTCGGCGAGGAGCAGAGGGCTTCCACGGCGTCATCCAAGGCGATATTCTGGCGGGGGTCATCGATGGCTTGACTAAGTGAGAGAGCATCAGGGGCCAAGTTCGGAGTCGAGTGATGGTCAGCAGGTGTGGTCAATGGCGGGGGTTCTGAATCGGAGTCCAGTGGCGAGCTGGGGTCTGTATCCTTTTTCGTTTTTCCCCATCGCGGGGAAAAAACCCTACCTAATGCAACCTAAACAAACAAGAACACAGAGAAACACAGGGAAAGGAAGTACGACGGGGAAAAATCGCGCGGGGTGACGGGTGTCACCCCAGAAACGAAAGAAACGAGTGACGGGTGTCACCCCAGAAACGAAAAAAGAGAGTGACGGGTGTCACCCCAGAAATGAAAGAAAAGAGTGACGGGTGTCGCTCCCAGAAATGAAGGAAAAGAGTGACGGGTGTCACCCACGAAAAAGACAAACTGACTGACTCCGGGTACTCGCAAACGGAAGCGACCGGCGGAAACGATTGCACGGGAACTGCACAGCTCGAGAGACGACCGGCGTATTGGCATTGCCCAATGATACATACGTACCAATTATTAGGCTACTCAAGAAAGCTCTTTCACCTAGCAGGAACCTTTCATGTTAAATATTAAACAAATAATAGGGTGAACGCACGAACCTGAATCAATCCGCCTTCCTTCCTGACCTGCAACCGACAACGCCGAAACCCACTCCCCAGCTCGCAGCCTGCAGTCGCCCTCAGGCGGTATCAGCGCGCGCAACGCTCCCCGAATCTTACGAGCTCGGGGGGAGGGGTCGGCAGGGCGGTTAGGCGCGCTCCCGTCAGTGTGCTGGGCAACCCGGCCCGTGCGTAGTCCGGCTCGTCGGCTGCCCACGCGCCGATTCGTGGCGGCGTGGGTGCCAGTGGTAGATTGAGCTCTTGGCGTCGGTGTTTTTGTTTGTTCCTGTGTGCTTGCGAGGCATTATTCGACGGCGGAGGTTGGGGAGAAGTAGATTCGCGAACTCCCATCAACGAGCGGTTCTTCGGCTGGCCGAAGAGGGAGGCGGCACGGTGCTGCGGGTACGACCGTTACGGTGAGTAAAGCGCCGTCAGTCTGTCAATGTTGATCTACATTTCTTTGGGGAAATGACAGATTGTCAAGATATAAGCAATTCCATTTGCGGTAGTTAGGTATATGTCAATTAGGTGGTCAATTCGCCATGAAGGGAACCTAAAATTCAGGCAAATAGTCTTAAAACAGCTGAAAACATGTTGGTGATGATACATATATATGCTATTCCAGATCTTCATAATGAAATATGGGAAATGTGTGGGGAAAAGGGCGTTTGGATGGGACACCACAAAATGAAGAGTAACATAAATTTACGAAAAAATATTCCACCCTATTGATGGCCAATCGCCTAAAATACGCAGCTGTTCGATTGCCTAAAACTTACGGATGATGAGACACTTAAAACCTAAAAAATATTGGAGCCTCTAAAACCCAAGGATGTATGATCAGCCAAAATGCATGGATGTTGAATTATCAAAAAATATGTCAATGCCAGATAGCCTACAACCTTCGTATGCAACATATCGGTCGTGGCATGGATAAACAACCCCAACGAAAAAGCTTGGTGGGGTGGGGCAGTATAGTTGCATCGGCCTTCTTCAATGCGTCATTAAAAAAAACTGCCTTCGGCGCCAGCCGGGGACGCATACTGCGCCATACCTTCGGCCGCTGCATAAACTGCCTTCGGCGCTAGCCGGGGACGCATACTGCGCCATACCTTCGGCCGCTGTATAAACTGCCTTCGGCGCTAGCCGGGGACGCATACTGCGCCATACCTTCGGCCGCTGTATAAACTGCCTTCGGCGCTAGCCGGGGACGCATACTACGCCATACCTTCGGCCGCCGTATAGACTGCCTTCGGCGCTAGCCGGGGACGCATACTGCGCCATACCTTCGGCCGCTGTATAAACTGCCTTCGGCGCTAGCCGGGGACGCATACTACGCCATACCTTCGGCCGCCGTATAGACTGCCTTCGGCGCTAGCCGGGGACGCATACTACGCCATACCTTCGGCCGCCGTATAGACTGCCTTTGGCGCTAGCCGGGGACGCATACTGCGCCATACCTTCGGCCGCTGTATAAACTGCCTTCGGCGCTAGCCGGGGACGCATACTGCGCCATACCTTCGGCCGCCGTATAAACTGCCCTCGGCGCTAGCCGGGGACGCATACTGCGCCATACCTTCGGCCGCTGTATAAACTGCCTTCGGCGCTAGCCGGGGACGCATACTGCGCCATACCTTCGGCCGCTGTATAAACTGCCTTCGGCGCTAGCCGGGGACGCATACTGCGCCATACCTTCGGCCGCCGTATAAAACCATGAAGCTCGCGACCAACTAACCTGTGCCTACTAACTGAGGGAAGCGGAGTGTCAGGAGAGCCGGCAGGAAACAATGGAGATCACGTGCTGTATGTCCAACCGCGTATGCCTGGAGATCGTCCGAGACGGGCCAGTTCCGCTCCGATGATCCCACCGATGGCCGCTGATTGGCCAAAGACCAATTGGCTGATTGGTCCTGGCAGCCGCATCGGACCAAACTGCGGATAGTCTCACGTATTGTGACAATATAGACACACGTTCGGTTTCATACCTTTCTCAATAACCTATGCATACTTTGAAGCATGCTTGACCATCATGACCCTAACAAAGTCATAATAGGTCCCTAACGGTCTTCACCTTGAAATTGACTTTGACCTTTGAAATCATATGACAAATTTATTGCAAAAGCTATGAAATGATTAGTAGCATACCTTTGATACATTTTTGGTGTGACGAATGTCAGGTGCAGATAATCCTAGGTCAGTGACCTATACGGTACCGATAGGATGTGTGATAATATGGTAAACTAATTTAATTTGCCTCCGGGGTATCAAATTCTGAACTGTCATCTTAGGTCATCATAGGTCAAGGACTAAATTTGTCTAAATAACATAGGTCCTGCTAGGAGTAAGGAGCTTCTGCGGGAATACAGGGCCCTTCTGGCCACCCTGAAGGGTAACAATAGAGTCATTGTAACAGCAATTTTGCCTAGGGCTAGAGCCTCCCCTGAGTGGAGCTCTAGGGCACTGGCAGCTAACGCCAGGGTAGGTAAGCTCCGCCATGAGCTAGGTTTCACATTTGTAGACGAGTGGAGCAGGTTTTATGCATCGTGGGACCTCTATCAGAGGGATGGCCTGCACTTCTCTGAGAAGTGGGTCCATGTGTTAGGCAAAGTGTAGGAGCATGTCCTTCAGGGAAACTAGGAAATGGGGTGGGGAGGGATGAAATTGCATTGCCAACTCATGAATATTCCAATAGTGTCAGCCAAGGCAATAGAACCTCGAAGTCAGCAAATAGGGACAGCAGTAGTTCAAGGAGACAGAGTGATAGTTCATCTCGTGATAAAAGAACTCCTCAGTATGAAAAAGCCGAAGGTGGTTGTGGAGCATTTGTTAAGTGTTTGATGTTTAATGCTCAGAGTATCCGGTCCAAAGTTGATGAGTTCAAGTGTTATGTTGCTGAGGAGGAACCAGATTGTGTTTGCATTACGGAGGCATGGGTCAGTATTTTGGAGATAACTTGCAGGACTATGAGATCCAGGGATACAATATGCTTTCGTGCAGTAGGGGTCCAGCAATGAAAGGGGGTGGTGTAATGCTCTATATAAATAGCTTATTCAGTTCTCAAAAAGTAGCAGGTGGGGATAAAAATGTGTCTGTGGAGTCCATTTGGCTTGATGTCACTGTGGGAAAAGGCAACAGCAATACTCTGAGGACAGGAGCTTTATACCGATCAGGAACCCTGCCACATACTCAGCAACTGACGCTTGACAAGGATATTTGTGAGGAAATCAGTAGAAACTTTCAGAGGAAGTGCCTTATTCTTGGTGACTTTAATCTAAAAGGTTATGAAAATGTTGGTGTTGGCTCCTATCATGCAAAATGTTTAGGAAATGCCTTGAAGAGGACCTGTTCTCACACCAGTTTGTATCGGAACCTACCAGGCATGGTTCATTCTTGGACCTTGTATTCTCGGATTTAAGTGACTTGGTTCAAGACTTGACTGTAGGAGAAACTGTGAGAAGAAGTGACCATAACGTAATTAGATTCAAGGCACATGCAGGGGAAATTATCAAGGATAATTTGGTAAAGGTTCCAAATTTCAACAGAGCAGACTTTGACTGCATGAGGGCGGCTTTAAGTGCCATCAGATGGGAAGAATAATTCTCCAATTGAAATGCCTGTGACATATGGGAAAATTTGAACTCTTACTTGAAGGAAATTCAGATTAGACATGTCCCCCAAAAGCAAAGACGCAAAAGAAGGGTGGGAAAGTCAGCATGGCTTACACCAGACTTGATAAAAGCAATTAAGGCTAAGAAAACTGCATTTAGAGTCTTTAAGGAAGCGTCAAATGTCGCTAATCTAAAGGCGTATCGAAAAGCTAGAGACACTGAAGCAAAAAACCAGAGCAGCAAAGCGAGCAAAAGAACTGGATTTAGCTAGAAACTGTAATGGGGACAGTAGAACGTTCTTTAGTTTCTACAAGCTGAGTAAAGTTTCTAGCACAATTGGTCCACTGGAAGTAAACGGGACTGCATTGGGTGAGGATAATGAGATGATTGAGGAGCTGAGCAAGCAGTTTAAATCAGTGTTTACATTGAAAGATATGACCAATCTGCCGACCGTACACCATAGTTCAGTGACATGTGATCTGAAAAATGATGTTGATTTCATTAATAGTGATGCTGTTTACAATCATATCAGAAAATAACGCCAAACAAGGCAGTAGGACCTGATGATATTTATGGTAGGGTGTTGCGTGAAACTGAAAAGGAACTGGCATTTCCACTTAGTATAATATTTCATAGATCAGTTTCACAAAATGAAATTATAACCGATTTGAAAAGGGGAAATGTAGTTCCTATTTTCAAGAAAGGAGAAAGAGGGAAAGTTGAAAACTATAGGCCAGTAAGTCTCACATCCCTAGTCTGCAAGGTACTCGAATCAATTTTCAAGGATAGAATAGTTAGTTATCTGGAAGGCAGCACATTGATTCAAGATACTCAACATGGGCTTAGAAATGGACGATCGTGTCTCACAAATCTCTTGGACTTTTTTAACTTCGCCACAGAACAATTTGATCATGGAAATCAGGTTGATGTAGCATTTCTTGACTTTAGTAAGGCCTTTGACAAGGTACCACATAAACAGTTAATGATACAGCTTCAGTCCCATGGTATTGCAGGTAGCATCTTAAAATGGATAGAGTTGCGGCTTTCAGATAGATAGCGAAGAGTGATGTTAAATGGTACAAAGTCATCATGGCAAAATGTTATTAGTGGAGTCCCCCAGGGATCAGTACTGGGGTCACTACTGTTCATTATATTTGTAAATAACATTGAAAGTGGCCTAAACAGTAAAGGTTTGAAATTTGCGGATGATTTGAAGGTCTTTAGGGCAATAACAGGTCAAGATGAGCATATCTCGCTGCAAAAAGACTTAGACGAACTCGTGAAGTGGTCCGAAGAATGGCAAATGAAATTTAATGTTGATAAGTGCAAAATCATGCATGTAGGTAAGCAGCATATGTAGGCTCCATCCTTGATGGGTGGCCAAGTGCTATCGGTGACTCAAAATGAGAAGGATTTAGGTGTTATTCTAAACACAAAATCGGGGTATCAGAACAGACCAAGGAAGCAAGGAAGAAGGCATTGAGAATGCTCGGGGCAATAAATAGGAGTGTGTCATACAGAAGTGAGGAAGTGATTAGGAAGCTTTACTGTGCATATGTCAGGCCACATTTGGCATACTGCATCCAAGCTTGGTCTCCTAGCTACGAAAAAGATTGTTGGCTTTTAGAGAGAGTACAAAAGAGGGCTACACAAATGGTTAATGGCATAAGCAACCTGGCATATGAGAAAAGATTGAAGAAATTGAATATGTTTTCACGTAGATATAGAAGGCTGAGAGAAGATCTCATCGAGATCTTTAAATTTGTTCATGGTCTGGAGAGGGGATATCTTGGGGAAATGTTTGAATTGAACAGAAATGATGCAATTAGAGGTCATAAATTCAATATTAAAGTTAACCGCAGCAGAACAAGGTTAAGGCAGACTTTCTTCACCAACAGGGTAGTAGAACACTGGAACCAGCTGCCACTAAACATTGTCAGTAGTAGCACGTTGAACATCTTTAAAAACAGCATAGACAATGATAAGAATAGAGGGCTTTCTTTTCAGTATTACAGGGAGGGCTGATTGACAGATTTGTTGGGCAGCTGGTTCAGTGTACAGAGTGCAACCAAGAAAGGCCCTTGTGGCTCATAAATGCACTAATCTTTTATGTCTTTATGTCCTTATGGTATGCAAATCAATTTTGGCTGTGCAGTTGAAGAATAATCGTGCAATATATTTCTGGAAATCTTAGTGCCTGCGGTACAAGCTTGTTTTTTGTTTGACCTGATATGACCCCTACGTTGGCCTCGGATTGAAAAATGACTGAACCACTTCCGTCTTAGAATCACCCATTCTACCGGATGTCGTGATGTGTATGGGATTGGGTAGGTAACCTACCCACTCCCCGGCCGGGGGTAGGTTATATATGTACACATATATACATATATTTATATATATATACCGATATACATATATATACATATATACACTTATATATATATATTTATATATATATATATATATATATATATATATATATATATATATATATATATATATATATATATATATATATATATATATATATATATATATATATATATATATATATATATATATATATGTGTGTGTGTGTGTGTGTGTGTATATCCAGACATTTATGAACTGGCATTGGTTCAGGAACTCTGAATGCAACAATATTTATTAGATTTCATGACTAATTAATGAGTTAGCCATGATCTCAGGTAACGTGATCCTGGGCGACGGTGTGGTGGTGCCGTCGCTCAGGTAACGTGATCCCGGGCCACTGTGTGGTGGTGCCGTCGCTCAGGTAACATGATCCCGGGCGACTGTGTGGTGGTGCCGTCGCTCAGGTAACGTGATCCCGGGCGACTGTGTGGTGGTGCCGTCGCTCAGGTAACGTGATCCCGGGCCACTGTGTGGTGGTGCCGTCGCTCAGGTGGCGCTAAGTCCGTCAGGCAAAGGGCCTTTTCTGACAGCCAAAGGTTTTCTTCGGCAACTAGGACCCCATCTGCCATTTCATGGGCCCTCTTTGACGACCCAGGGCCTTTTCCGACGAGCCGGAGGGCCCTTTTCAAACACTTGGGCCCTGCCCATCGGGTCAGGGGTCCTTTCTCGGCTTGGGCATCGCCGACAGTCCTGGTTCTGCTGAGATGGAAGCTCAATTTACGAAAAGTTTGAAATATGCAAAGTTTGCGCTCTCCAAGCGAGCATTTGTAACGAAAAGAGTATTTTTTATTTTCGATATGTGAGGCAAAATCATGGTCCTTCCATCCTATCAATTAAAAATGAATATTATTTTCACGGGCATTGAGGTTACCGGAGGTCAACATGACCTGAGCCCTGTGATAACTTTATAATTGTTTATCACATGCATACATATTGTCAGAAGATTCGTTTGACCATTGCGAATTCAAAAATGCTTGCATATTTTTATTTTGAATGATATATAGCATAGTTATCAGCCACTGAACATAACCATCCAGAGTGACGGCCCATAAATGCCCTGAACTATAATGTCCTCAGCCTATAACTCTTGAATCATTGACCTGTTCAAAGTAAAATTTACACGGATGGATTCCGAGCATAGGATAACTCCGCACGACAATTTCGGTCCAGATCTGAGACATGAGGGTACTGGGCCCTTGTCAATCTGTCGTGGAATTCCCCACCTCTTCCTAGTAAGAGATGTAATGCAAAATTATGAGGAAACATTGGAAACAAAAAATGATAGTGTTCCCACCTACATGGCATACAAGCATATGATATATCACATATATCATATTAAGCATGTGCTACGATATGATGGACGAGGTAGTGTACAATAATGAAAAATGAGCAAATAAATGTATCATGAGCACATGCCCAAAATAAGTTGTGCAATGTTGTATGCTACATGGCAAACATGCAAATATATAATTCATTGCAAACCAAATCAACACAGAAAGAATGAAGCATGTACTCTGTGCAAGGATGCAGCAGCACTTAACATTTGTACAACATAATTACTTTTTTCTTACTATATCATTATGACAAACCTGTATGACTTTTAATTACATGACACATATCACGAGACAAAAACCTTGGTAACCTTTCAAAATGATGAGCCATTTACCTTAGGTAAAGATTGCAATATTTGTTGTCAGAAAATGTTTCCTTCAGACTGTTCCTCAGTCTCAAATCGAACATCCTCCAGCCAAAACCCTTAATTTTAGAGGTGCATAAGAAGGTGAAAATGGGTACAATTACGGCGACCCTTTAACCAATGCTTCAAGCCAAACAAAGGCTCAAACAGACTGAATACCACCGACTCAGATTTTCTCGTGGTATAGATATAGAGTAAATAACTGAGCAATGCAATAGATAATTGCATGCTTCCCTTGATCTAAAACGCATAAGTAACTTACAAAAACCCACACACCGCGCCATAAACGTAGCACACCACGCCATACGTGTAAATGTCCCCCGAAACAAAGAAATTGAGGACTAGATGGTCTTAATTAATTCCTTACCGCCACAGGGCTTCATGCGGCACGATCACGGTTCCCTAGCTTCTCCAAAAAGCGGAAGTTGGCTGAAACTAAACGACGCGCTACTCTCCAACGCGAGATGGGCCGCTGGAATGAAACAATATCCTAGCCAGGATTAGTTTCGGTCTCCCACCGCTAGGTAAAGACATAGAGACATAAAAGATTAGTGCAACTATGAGCCACAAGGGCCCTTCTTGGTTGCACTCTGTACACTGAACCAGTTGCCCACCAAATCTGTCAATCAGCCCTCCCTGTAATACTGAAAAGCAAGCCCTTTATTCTTATAATGATTGTCTATGCTGTTTTTAAAGATGTTCAATGTGCTGCTACTGACAATGTTTTCTGGCAGCTGGTTCCAGTGTTCTACTACCCTGTTGGTGAAGAAAGTTTGCCTTAACCTTGTTCTGCTGTGGTTAGCTTTAATTTTGAATTTATGACCCCTAATTGCATCATTTCTGTTCAATTCAAACATTTCTACAAGGTATCCCCTCTCCAGACCATGGACAAATTTAAAGACCTCGATGAGATCTCCTCTCAGCCTTCTATATCTAAGTGAAAACATATTCAATTTCTTCAATCTTTCCTCATATGCCAGGTTGCTTATGCCATTAAACATTTGTGTAGCCCTCTTTTGTTCTCTCTCGAAAAGCCAACAATCTTTTTCATAGCTAGGAGACCAAGCTTGGATGCAGTATTCCAAATGTGGCCTGACGTATGCACAGTAAAGGTTCCTGATCACTTCCTCACTTCTGTGTGATACATTCATATTTATTGCCCCGAGCATTCTCAGTGCCTTCTTCCTGGCTTCCTTGGTCTGTTCTGATGCCCCCAGTTTTGTGTTTAGAATAACACCTAAATCCTTCTCTTGTTGAGTCACTGATAGCACTTGGCCGCCCATGAAGTATGGAGCCTTCATATGCTGCTTACCTACATGCATGATTTTGCACTTATCAAAATTAAATTTCATTTGCCATTCTTCGGACCACTTCACAAGTTCGCTAAGTTTTTTGCAGCGAGATATGCCATTTGACCTTTATTGCCCTAAAGACCTTCAAATCATCCGCAAATTTCAAAACTTTACTGCTTAGGCCACTTTCAATGTTATTTACAAATATAATGAACAGTAGTGGCCCCATACTGACCCCGGGGGACCCACTAAGAACATTTTGCCATGATGACTTTGTACCATTTAGCATCACTCTTTGCTCTCTATCTGAAAGCCACAACTCTATCCATTTTAAGATGCTACCTGCAATACCATGGGACTGAAGCTGTATTATTAACCGTTTATGAGGTACTTTGTCAAAGGCCTTACTAAAGTCAAGATATGCTACATCAACCTGGTTTCCCTGATCAAATTGTTCTGTGGCGAAGTTCAAAAAGTCCAAGAGGTTTGTGAAACACGATCATCCTTTTCTAAACCCATGTTGAGTATCTTGAATCAATCTGCTACCTTCCAGATAACTAACTATTCTATCCTTGATAATTGATTCAAGTACCTTGCAGACTAGGGATGTGAGACTTACTGGCCTATAGTTTTCAACTTTCCCTCTTTCTCCTTTCTTGAAAATAGGAACTGCATTTGCCCTTTTCCAATCGGTTGGAATTTCATTTTGTGAAACTGATCTACAAAATATTATACTAAGTGGAAATGCCAGTTCCTTTTCAGTTTCCCGCAACACCCTAGCATAAATATCATCAGGTCCTGCTGCCTTGTTTGGCTTTATTTTCCTGATATGATTGTAAACAACATCACTATCAATGAAATCAACATCATTTGTCAGATCACATGTCACTGAACTATGGTGTACGGTCGGCAGATTGGTCATATCTTCCAATGTACACACTGATTTAAACTGCTTGCTCAGCTCCTCAACCATCTCACTATCCTCACCCAATGTAGTCCCGTTTACTTCCAGTGGACGAATTGTGCTAGAAACTTTACTCAGCTTGCAGAAACTAAAGAACTTTTTACTGTCCCCATTACAGTTTCTAGCTAAATCTAGTTCTTTTGCTCGCTTTGCTGCTCTGGTTTTTTGCTTCACAGTGTCTAGATTTTCGATACGCATTTAGATTAACGACATTTGAGGCTTCTGTAAAGACTCTAAATGCAGTTTTCTTAGCCATAATTGCTTTTATCAAGTCTGGTGTAAGCGATGCTGGCTTTCCTACCCTTCTTTTGCGTCTTTGCTTTTGGGGGACATGTCTAATCTGAATTTCCTTCAAGTAAGACTTCAAATTTTCCCACATTTCACAGGCATTTAAATTGGAGAATTCTTCTTCCCATCTGATGGCACTTAAAGCCGCTCTCATGGAGTCAAAGTCTGCTCTGTTGAAATTTGGAACCTTTACCAAATTATCCTTGATAATTTCCCCTACATGTGCCTTGAATCTAACTATGTTATGGTCACTTCTTCCCAGAGTTTCGCCTACAGTCAAGTCTTGAACCAAGTCACTTAAATCCGGGAATACAAGGTCCAAGAATGAACCATGCCTGGTAGGTTCCGATACAAACTGGTGTAAGAACAGGTCCTCTTCAAGGCATTTCCTAAACATTTTGCATGATGGGAGCCAACACCAACATTTTCATAACCTTTTAGATTAAAGTCACCAAGAATAAGGCACTTCCTCTTAAAGTTTCTACTGATTTCCTCACAAATCACCTTGTCAAGCTCCAGTTGCTGAGAATGTGGCAGGGTTCCTGATCGGTAAAAGCTCTAGCCTAAGAGTATTGCTGTTGCCTTTTCCCAACAGTGACATCAAGCCAAATGGACTCCACAGACACATTTTTATCCCCACCTGCTACTTTTTGAGAACTGAATAAGCTATTCATATAGAGCATTACACCACCCCCTTTCATTGCTGGGCCCCTAATTCATGAAAACATATTGTATCCCTGGATGTCATAGTCCTGTAAGTTATCTCCAAAATACCCTTCACTGACCCATGCCTCCGTAATGCAAACAAAATATGGTTCCTCCTCAGCAACATAACACTTGAACTCATCAAATTTGGAACGGATACTCTGAGCATTAAACATCATACATTTAACAAATGCTCCATAACCACCTTTGGCTTTTTCATACTGAGGAGTTCTTTTATCACTAGATGAACTATGACTCTGTCCCTTTGAACTGCTGCTGTCCCTAGTAGCAGACTTTGAGGTTCTATTGCCTGGGCGGACACTATTGGAATATTTCTGAGTTGGTAGTGCAATTTCATCCCTCCCCACCCTATTTCCTAGTTTCCCTGAAGGTCATGCTCGTACACTTTGCCTAACACATGGACCCCCTTCTCAGAGAAGTGCAGGCCATCCCTCTGATAGAGGTCCCACGATGCATAAAACCTGCTCCACTCGTCCACAAATGTAAAACCTAGCCCATGGCAGAGCTTTCCTACCCTGGCGTTAGCTGCCAGTGCCCTAGAGCTCCACTCAGGTGGCAATAGCCCGTCCTTGGTCGCCGATTCCGTAGAGTTCTCTATCCGTCTATCATTATCCGTGGTAGTGGTTAACCCGCCACGAGAAGGGGGAGGCGTTTGTGCCCTGAAGATGTTTATGTTGCCATGAAAATGAATGTTTATGCCTAAAACATGTGCCCTGAAGAAGGTTTCCGCGGATACACGCGATAGCGTGACAAAATTTGGCATACCTTTTCCCACATCAATTTGGCATGTGGTGTAAAAATGTTGAAGTCAGGTCATCCAGGGTCAACGATTTAGGCAAGGTCAAGTGAATTCTCTCCCCGGAAAAGTTCAGCCAGTCGTGGCGTTTTAAAAGATATTTCAATGAAACTTTCTGGTCTTGCTGATCTTTAGTGAGTAATCAAAACGAACCAGCGGCGTGTTTTATTTTTTAAAGTTTTTTTATTTTAGTTTGGCATATTTGATCTTTATGGCTAAAATCAAATATTCTCGCTCAAGTAGGTTTTTTATATGGGAGCAAGTTCAGTTAAGTTAAGCAACGTTTTATGGTCGTTCTACCCATGATAAAAATGATGAACACTGAAAACTAAAAATTTTGAAATGAAAGAAAAAATCATTTTTGGGTGAGCAGAAATGTTAGGACCATGGTCGATTTCACCTTCCATTTTGGATTTCAAAATTGTTTCCTTTTAACATCACTACTATAATGAGCTCCATGGAGCCAAAAGCATAAAGTCTGTTGTGAAAACATTTACCCACTAGTGATGTCATTTTGTTTGGGGATACATTTTCGGTGTGGTTTCGGGCCCTACCCATCTAGCGCTTTCCGATGACACCTCTTTCGTTTTCGTGCGACGCTTAGTTTGGAGATTGGGGGGCTTATCAACCCCCTCCGAGCCGAGGTGTAAGGATCTGACCAGAAAGGCGGGGAGGCTTAATGCGCTGCTAAAGACAGAAATTACCATTTGTGCTAGCACATAGTGATCACAAAAGAAACACAAAAGGACGGTGCTTGTCTTATACCGATTTGCAAAACCACTGCAACAGAACACTGCTCGGAACCAACATAACTTAAACGCGGCGATTGACGCTCGCCCGGACGGTACTCGACCCCGTAGTGCTGCACAATGCACCGAAGAATACCCGATGTATATTTAAGTTATGTATTTTAATATCATATTACTGAAATATTCAAGCATATTGCTAATATTTAAGTTGAATTATTTGGTAAACAAAATCCCATCAAAGTGTCAAAATGTATATTAAAGATAATGAACACAAGACATTAATTATTTTTACGACTCAATTCGTAGCACAAAAATCCATTATGGTGGCACAGAAACAGCTGGTGTCTATGCCGTATCGGCAGCAAGTCGCGTTATTTTAAATAATGAATATCTCGCCTATCAGTAATTTGCCAAAGAAATCATAGAGTTAGAAGTTGCTGGGGCAGCTTCAACAAGTCTAGCCCATAGTTTTTCCCAATTTGTGCTCAGCGTCTTCTATGTAAATACCGGCATATAAAGTCATCAGAGGCGTTAGGCCTGCAATGGGAAGACACAATCAGCTTGCACAAAACGCTACTGAACACCCTAACCAGTACCATAATGCTAAAGAACGCCACTCAACATCCTGGCCAATACTATACCATCATCCTAAAGAAACTATCTAGAAACATCCTACCTATCTAGAAATAGCTATCCACCTACTATCTACTACCTCAGTATATCTGGCCTATTCACGCGATCTCTCGTACCATGCGTGTGAATCCAGTGACCGACCCTCCCCAATCAATGATGATATCCCCATTCTAAACTTAATCCATCTACCCCAACTTAGCGAGGCAACATTCACTTATTTCTGCCTAGCGCTCCACACCAAGAGCTACTTTCAATTTCATTTATACCTGCTTGACGTGGTCTACGCAGTGTATACATACTGGCATGAATCTCACCGAGTCCACCAACAATTAGAAGGCAAAAACAAGTTTCTCCAACCGCACAAGTTGTACATAGTATTTTTTTTGGTGATGTATTAAACGAGGGACTCCCCACAATATCAGCTGGCAGCCCATTCCGTCGATCAACTACCATTCGACTGGAGATCTGTTGGCGGTTGAATGTCCGGCGCCTCGATTTGTCCAACCTCAGTTGATGACCCCTATGTGACAGTCTAAATAAATGAGCATCACTCGGTTTGACATGGTCTGACACTTCAGCCATCTCGTACCGGTGCATTTTCGAAGGGCCCAGCATTTTCGGGTCCAGGCGCGTAGTTCCAGAGAGATCCGACGCCCGTTGTCCGTTCTCAATGCAATTTGCAGTGACCTCTTCTGAAGTTTTCGAATTCCGCGTCTCGGTGTGATTTTTTAGGCCCCGGCGCCGTATTTGGCTTCGCCCCTGAGACAATTTTTTCGAGCTCCCGTACCTTTTTACGGGTTGGTACGCGATTGTTTAATGCATCTAGCGGTATAGTTGGGACTCCACAGCGATCTTCCTGGCTCGGCCATTTATTTTTCGAAATCTCTCCTCATTTTGAAGGGCTTGGGCTTTATTTTTGTCAGGTCACAATGAGATTTTTGGGATCAAGTTGTGCTTATTTGGGCTCTTCTAAGATAATTTTTAGGAGCTCCGTGCGAACATTTTGATGCCTCGACCCGAATTTTCGCGATTGCAGACGGAAACTTTTTGTCCCGAGCGCGGTATTTGTGGAGCCCGGAGAGAGTCCACTGGGCGCCTTTTACTTCGCTGAGCCCTGGGACGTTTTTGGCGGGACCCGACGCAAAGTTTCGTGCCTGGTGCAAATTTTTGGTGCTCGCACTGTATTTATTGAGAACCTCTTGCACGAATTCTGGGCGCCCAACGCGAATTCATTGGACTCGTTATTTTTGGGACCCGGCGCGATTCTTGGGAGCTCATCCCTTCAAGAGGAGGGTGGGGGATTTTCCTCTTTAATGCGCCACTACGGTTGCTCAGCGAGTTTTTCAGCCGATGGCAGCCTTCAGAGTGGAAAGGCCCTTTGGAGAATATTCTTTCCGGTCCTGTTCTGAATTTTCCGGTGCTCGGGTCGATTTGATGGAGTCAGTTTGTGATAATTTTTAAGTAGAGTTCTATTTTTCGGTAAGCCACGCGCGATATTTTTTGGCACCGTTGCGATTATTCAGGCTCTCCGGTGCATTTTTCCGTGTCCCATCACTCTTCTTTTCCAGACCCCGTCGCTTTTTTTTGGAGGGGGGGGGGAGGTGCGGTGGTTGACGCAATTGCTGTGGCTGCAAAGCTACATTCCTGGCAGGGATTAATTTCGGGCCCTGGTGCGATTTTCTTTGCGGGGGGGGGGGGGGATTTTAGGTAGCCTGGCACAATTTGTCCGAACACGGCTAAATTCTTGGGGGCTCCTTGACCTCTCAGGGAGGAGGAAACTTCCCCCAATTCTCCCCTTCGGTAGGCTACTCTCCACTATGCACACTGTCCTCTACGGTACGACATTTCATTACCTGCCTTACATACAGGAACATCTCGCGTCCTATCCTTGAGTTCGTTCGACGAGCATAACCTGTAAATTCGCCCGTGCAAGTTATCTCCAAAAATGTTTTTATTAACCAATGTCTCAGCTACGTATACCAAATCCAGCTTTTTAGACAACGTATATTAACCCGCGCCGTCTTTCCGGTCAAATCCTCAACCCCTTCTCGACGGGGGGGGGGTTGAAGATCCTGTCTAAAATCCAAACTAAGCATCGCACGAAAACGAAAGAGGTGTCATCCGAAAGCACTCGAGGTGTAGGGTCCGGGTCCACCCTCAAAAACAATTTCCTCCCAAAAGTGACGTAACCAGGGGCTATATTTTCACGACTTTTTACGACTTACATTATGTTTTGGACTATGGAGAGTTCATTTTTGGGATATATAAAACAAACTTTATTTGGAATGAGAAAAGGACAGCGAAATCGACCAGAGCTATTTTTTTGGCCCCCAGATATAACATTTTTTTTTTTGAAATTTCAAAATTTTGGGTTTTCAAATTTTCTTTAATTTTCCTTTTCCAATGGGTAGAACAGACCGCGAAACGTTGTTGGAAGTCAACTTGCCCTGATACAAATGCTTACTTTAGCCAGAATCCTGTATTTGAACTGCAATTTGCCAAATACGCAAAAATTATATGTAGTCAAAAACGAGAAAAATGAAAAATTCCACTTGTACGTTTTGTTGCATCCATAAAGATAAGCAAACGCTGAATGTTTCATTAAAATATCTGAATCCGTTCAAGCGTGATGACTGGTCGAACTTTTTTGGAGGTGACCTCACTTGACCTTGACTAACTCGTTGACCCTAGATGACCTGACATAACAATTTTGAATCAGCATGTCAAATTGATGTGGAAGAAGGTATGCAAATTTGGGCACGCTGCCGCGCGCCGTTTGTCCGCTATCCGCGAAAAACCTGAGGGGGGTGGTTGAAGACCCCCGAGACGGGGCGGGTTCACGCAGTTCTCCAAGAGTGTTCCCAACCGTCCGGTGTTTGCATACACGCACCATACACTATTCTATTTTCCTTTGTTGGAATCCTTCTTACTTGGTCAGCTATATCCTCCACGAGCTGTCTAGTTACCTTGCACTGCACATGCGGTGCTGCTCCTGACGCTGCAGCTGCCGCCGCAGCTGCCGCAGCTGTTCGCACACATGTGTTACCGCGTCTACAGCGTCCCACGATCCACACTGTGCCTGATGTCCACTACAGCTGGCCAGGAGGCGGCGCAAATAGCCTTTACGGTGCGGCACGCCTCTCATAATCACCCCCCACCCCACACACCCCCCCTCACAGCTGGCACACACGACGTGTCGCACCAATACGTCCGACACGTCAGGGTGCAGTCAGGACGTACAGCACGGACAGGTAGTGGCGGAGCACAGCTGGCCGTGCGCTCTGTCACGTGCCCACCGCGCCATACACAGCTGGCCGTGCGCTCTGTCACGTGCCCACCGCGCCATACACAGCTGGCCGTGCGCTCTGTCACGTGCCCACCGCGCCATACACAGCTGGCCGTGCGCTCTGTCACGTGCCCACCGCGCCATACACAGATGGCCGTGCGCTCTGTCACGTGCCCACCGCCCATTCGCCATACACAGCTGCCGTGCGCTCTGTCACGTGCCCACCGCGCCATACACAGCTGGCCGTGCGCTCTGTCACGTGCCCACCGCGCCTTACACAGCTGGCCGTGCGCTCTGTCACGTGCCCACCGCGCCATACACAGCTGGCCGTGCGCTCTGTCACGTGCCCACCGCGCCATACACAGCTGGCCGTGCGCTCTGTCACGTGCCCACCGCGCCATACACAGCTGGCCGTGCGCTCTGTCACGTGCCCACCGCGCCATACACAGCTGGCCGTGCGCTCTGTCACGTGCCCACCGCGCCATACACAGCTGGCCGTGCGCTCTGTCACGTGCCCACCGCGCCATACACAGCTGGCCGTGCGCTCTGTCACGTGCCCACCGCGCCATACACAGCTGGCCGTGCGCTCTGTCACGTGCCCACCGCGCCATACACAGCTGGCCGTGCGCTCTGTCACGTGCCCACCGCGCCATACACAGCTGGCCGTGCGCTCTGTCACGTGCCCACCGCTCCATACCATACAGCTGGCCGTGCGCTCTGTCACGTTCCCACCGCGCCATACACAGCTGGCCGTGCGCTCTGTCACGTGCCCACCGCGCCATACACAGCTGGCCGTGCGCTCTGTCACGTGCCCACCGCGCCATGCAAAGCTGGCCGTGCGCTCTGTCACGTGCCCACCGCGCCATACACAGCTGGCCGTGCGCTCTGTCACGTGCCCACCGCGCCATACACAGCTGGCCGTGCGCTCTGTCACGTGCCCACCGCGCCATACACAGCTGGCCGTGCGCTCTGTTATCGCGTGCCCACCGCGCCATACACAGCTGGCCGTGCGCTCTGTTATCGCGTGCCCACCGCGCCATACACAGCTGGCCGTGCGCTCTGTCACGTGCCCACCGCGCCATACACAGCTGGCCGTGCGCTCTGTCACGTGCCCACCGCGCCATACACAGCTGGCCGTGCGCTCTGTCACGTGCCCACCGCGCCATGCAAAGCTGGCCGTGCGCTCTGTTATCGCGTGCCCACCGCGCCATACACAGCTGGTCTTGCGCTCTGTCACGTGCCCACCGCGCCATACACAGCTGGTCTTGCGCCCTGTCACGTGCCCACCGCGCCTTACACAGCTGGCCGTGCGCTCTGTCTGAGAATGTACGCTCTGTTAAGAATGCCATTCAATAGGTCAGTCTCAGTAGAGAACTAAGGTTGCACCAACAATGCAAACATCTAGTGCGGTAGGTAGGTACCTACAACAAACATGCGGATCAGTTTGTGCGAGCGATCATGTGCTGGCTGGCGTATCATTCTGGTGAAAAGAAAAAAGCCATGCGTCTCTTTAGACTGCTGATGACTATTTGAAAAAGACAAGTAAAAGCCGCGGTGTTTGCCACGCGTATGTCTTCTCTCCCACATCATCCACACTCCGTACATGTAATGTAATGCAATGCGTTTCGGATCTTCCCGGGCAGGTTTTTTTCGTTTCCGTTTCGGCAGTGCACTAATGTGCAACACAGACCATCATCACGAGCATACACGATAGCAACAAGTGGCATTACAGTGTTGATACAAGCGATGTTCTGGAGGTTGTATATTATATATATTATGTCAGGGAACAGAAGTGCCTCAATTAACACCCGCCTCATAACATGAGAAACGTATGACGTAGTGTAGCGAGTCCAATAAGTATGCGACCACACAGACACACAACAGTAGATACATGCACATCCCAGGACAGGTGTGAATCAATTTTTACACCGTGTAATTTCACATATATGGTAGATACTATTTCTACCTTGTCCTGACGAGCAGATAACGCCATAGACTCCAGAAAGTGTTGCTCTCCAATCTCAAGATGGTCTCAGAACAACCATCTCGGTTTTTGAGGGACCAACTTTTAGTCGGATTTAGGGCGAACCAATTAAATGCGACTCCCAGTTATTTATTCAATCGTTGGCTGATTCAACCGTTCTTTCATTTCACTTCCCGGTGCCAAGAAACCGAACATCATCAGCATAAGGAACAAGACAAGTGCGATAGTCTATCAGTTGTGTACAAACGGCACGCTCGCAGAGTTGTTCGACCACTGCAATATCGATATTGGCCGGTAGGTGTGTGGGTCGTTTGCGCTACCACTTTTGTGCAGGGGTGTTACCGTCGCCGTTTGGTGTTACCGTCGCTGTTTGATGTTACCGTCGCCGTTGCCCATGACGGTGGCAGCTGCAGCTCGTGACATATGAGCTAATAATATTTGCCAGGTGCGGACCCACCACTCTAAACATCATCTTCCGCATCTGGATGGCGATGCTGTCAGCTCCGGAGGTCCTCGCCCATGTGCTGCAGTGGTGTGTGCAAAGCAAGCATTTATCATCACTGGCCGCGCGCATGCAAGTGCACTACAGAGAACGGGCGATATACATTCCGTGTGGATTGGGTGTCAATATTCACACAAGTATATTTCGCTATGAGTCCCATTTTTATTGGCTGCACCATACGACAGACGCGGCAGATACGCCACTAAACTCCCACCGTTATTGCACCGTTGCTACAATGTCGTGTCACGCTATTTTGCTTCGAAATGTCGACTAGAATAACATGGGGAAAGTGAAATGGAAAATTATCACAATCCAGGGATTCGGGATTGATATCTACTTCTTCCTATACCTTCAATCATCTCGTGATATATTTTGAAAAGTATGCCTGGCGACAGTTCGTAGACGCTGCCAACTTGACGTTCCGATGCAGTTCGACCAATATTTGGCGGCATCACGTATGTATTAAGCATAAAGTTAGCTAGTTTTCAACAACAAGGAACATGTGATAGTAATATCTTAAATGAATCGTTCCTATCTTATTATTCATATTAATGTTTGTGACTACGGTATATATATGCATATATATATATATATATATATATATATATATATATATATATATATATACATATATGTATATATATGTATATGTATATTTATATATATATATATATATATATATATATATATCTGTATATATGTATATATATATATATATATATATATATATATATATGTATATATATATATATATATATATATATATATACCACTTGCGATAACGGTTAGCTGAAGCGCGTGGCCAATTTAAAAAAAGGAAAACCGGCTTCAATCCCGTTTAGGGATCGCCATGCTTCAGTTGGTCGTACGATGAACTGATGACGACCCTGAAACGGGATTGAAGCCGGTTTTCCCTAAAACAAAACAATTTTGACCACGTACTTCAGCTGTCTGATTACCATTTCGTAATTACATTTTGTTAGTTTATGAAATGACGGCTCATGGAATGTCCGAAAAACCGTGTATCATTGCTGCCCTAGGAACACAAATGCTAAACAATCGCCATTGGACGTGGGTTTGAACCACCAGTGTGTGTTCATCTGCAGCTATGTAATTAAATTAAACTAAATTTAGAGTTATAACGCATATTTCCAATGGAAATACACCCACTGATGCAGGGATGGTTAATTCAGTTCACCTGCACGTGGGTCGCGACAAATTGCATCAATGCAGACCTCTTCTGAAGCCATGATGACGTCAGAGACAGCTTCGCACGACCGGTTTCCTTTGCCACCAACATGTCGTATATACATATAGCGTGTGAGGCAGTTTCGGTCACACTGCTTACACGCCAACTATGTAAGCTCATTTTAGATGGCCAGGTTGCTGTTGACACTGGTGACAATGGTGACACCATTGCCCAAGACAATGGTGTTGTTGTCCTGGGCAACAACATAAAGACATAAAGACATAAAAGATTAGTGCAACTATGAGCCACAAGGGCCCTTCTTGGTTGCACTCTGTACACTGAACCAGTTGCCCACCAAATCTTTCAATCAGCCCTCCCTGTAATACTGAAAAGCAAGCCCTCTATTCTTATAATGATTGTCTATGCTGTTTTTCAAGATGTTCAATGTGCTGCTACTGACGATGTTTTCTGGCAGCTGGTTCCAGTGTTCCACTACCCTGTTGGTGAAGAAAGTTTGCCTTAACCTTGTTCTGCTGCGGTTAACTTTAATTTTGAATTTATGACCTCTAATTGCATCATTTCTGTTAAATCCAAATATTTCCCCAAGGTATCCCCTCTCCAGACCATTGACAAATTTAAAGACCTCGATGAGATCTCCTCTCAGCCTTCTATATCTAAGTGAAAACATATTAAATTTCTTTAATCTTTCCTCATATGCCAGGTTGCTTATGCCATTAACCATTTTTGTAGCCCTCTTTTGTACTCTCTCTAAAAGCCAACAATCTTTTTCATAGCTAGGAGACCAAGCTTGGATGCAGTATTCCAAATGTGGCCTGACATATGCACAGTAAAGCTTCCTGATGACTTTCTCACTTCTGTATGATACATTCCTATTTATTGCCCCAAGCATTCTCAGTGCCTTCTTCCTCGGTCAGTGCACTGCATGTATTGCACTGCATGTATTTGACTGCCAGCCACAGTCTGTCATCGGATTGTGAGTTAACGGTTTAATTTGGCTCACCTTGTATGTGGTACTATCGCGTGCCAAACATCCTTAATAATGAGACTGTGGCCTGGGAAGTGATGGATGGATTTTGAAGTGTGCCGGACCCTGCAGGTGGTGCCTTTGAAGCGAGTGTGTTTTGCAAGCAAAGCAAAGGCAGGTGTACATTGAGGTTAACACGCGCCCTGGAGAACCTCTGAAAATTCCGAGCACCGGAGGGGGCGGATTCCACTCCCCCAATAAGATCTCGGCACCTATTAAAGCTGGAGCAATGAAATTCGCAGGGGCTATGGGTACGGTAGTGAACTTTATTGTGCGGAAATATCATGACCTTATGGCAATACATTAAATGTCAAATGAGGTTAAAAATGTCAAAAGTGTATGGTTTTGCGTGGCTTGGCTTGCCATGCAAAAAAAAGACAAATAAAAAGATGCAAATAGTTATAGTGAACTGTAGGTGTGGAAAGCAATGACATGTATATTGGCATCCTGAGGCATTCCTAAGCTGGCTGTCCTAACTTTTGAATAGTTGGCGATGGGAAAGCCCAATAGCAATCGAGCCTGTAACAGTGCGTGTAGCCAAATAGGATAGGCTACTGCATACGAAACAGGGGTCGACATTAGAAAGAAAAAATAAAAATAAAATAAATGGTTGTGTATCGCTGTGATTGTCCTTAGATACTTCAAAATGGCCACCAATGATGTTTTGGACATTACTAACGATGCAATAAAGATGCTACACCAGGAATTTGACCTCAGGTCACATATATAGCAGCACTTCAGGTCATTCCCTGCTCCAGTTAACGGAACCGAGCTGCCCACCCGACTGCTCAGTTGGGCGGCTCGGCGCAATCGGCTTCACAAAGAAAGGAGTGAATAAAGTATGAAAACGCTTAGGTACATAATGACAAACAGTAGTTCTCAGGATGTGTAGGGAGTAACATACAAAGTGACATAAATCGTATGACAGTCATTTGCATTTATGACAACAATCCAGTTGACCGAGTTTGGCTCCGTTAGCCTGTCATGAACTTGACCTGACTTGACCTCAGTGACCCAACATGGCTTTGAAACTATATAGCATAACAATATACATCAAACAAGTCGCTAGTGTTCCCAAGAAGAGTTCCCTTTTGCCAACATACGGGAAGCGCATCAGCGCCGATTCTTGTAGTCTGGTGCTGTGAATATTTGTATTTGACTCGAGAAAAAAAATTCGCCGATTTACGTTGTTCTTGCTTTAAGCAGCACACGGGTCATTTATCAGCAGGTACGCAAACAATGGCGTATATCGGCCGGTGCAATCTTGAGTTATGTGTAAAAAACCGTAGGGGTGGGCGGATTTCGCCGCCCCCTCCAGGGTGCGTGTTAATGGAATTTTCACACATATACTGCACTCA